>JARVZY010009177.1:25000-41663 GCA_030686995.1 Artemisia argyi
CACCCCCAAAAATTTGGAAAATATTAAAAAGAAAAAATATTGAATTAATATTTCAATTTTGCATTGAAAAAATATACGTAGATATCTTTTTATGTATAATTAATATGCGCAGAATTTCTCTACAACTTTTTATGGAATCAACAAAAAAAATTCTTGAAAAATACATTGACAATAATGAAATAAATAAAGATAAAGAAAGAATTAATAAAAAAAAACAAAATAAAATTGACTTCATTTCGCCTATGACTATAAAAAAGGCTTTTGATAATCTTAGAAATAGTAAGCAGAAGCCACATATTTTTTTTGATTTATCTTACTTGTCACAAAAATATGTATTTTTTAAATTATCACAAACCCAAGTTATTAACTTCAATAAGTTAAGATCTATTCTTCAATATAATGGACCATCTTTTTTTCTTAAGAATGAAATAAAGGATTTTTTTGGAACACAAGGAATATTTGATTCCAAAGTAAGACATAACAAACTTTCAAATTATGAAAAGAATCCATGGAAAAACTGGTTAAGAAGTCATTATCAATATGATTTATCTCAGATTACATGGTCTACATTAGTCCCACAAAAATGGCGAAATCAAATAAATCAATGCCATATGTCTCAAATGTCTCAAAATGATGATTTAAAGAAAAGGTATTCCTATGAAAAAGACCCATTATTGGATTACAAAAAAAAACAAAATTGGAAAGTATATTTATTACCAAATAAAGAGGAGAATTTTCAAAAAAACTATAGATATGATCTTTTCTCATATAAATATATGAATTCTGAAACTAAGAATAAGTCTGATATTTATAGATCATCATTAGAAACAATAAAGAAGCAAGAAAATTCCACCAAAAATAAAGAAACTTTTTTTAACATACTCAATAATATTCCTATCAAGAATTATCTAGAAAAAAGTGATATTATATATATGGAAAAAAATACAGATAGAAAATATTTGGGTTGGAAATTTAATACAAATATTCAGGTTGAACCTAATAAGGACCAAATAACGGAGAATTCTCATAATAATGGTCTTTTTTATCTTCCAATTAAATCAAATTCCGAAATCAATTATAAAAAGGTCTTTTTTGATTGGATGGGGGTGTCTTTTGATTGGATGGGAATGAATGAAAAATTCTTAATCTTAAATCACCTCATATCGAATCCGAAAGTTTTTTTATTTCCAGAGTTTTTAATACTTTATCATAAATATAAAGAGAAACCTTGGTTTATCCCAAGCAACTTACTTCTTTTTAATTTGAATATCAATCCAAATTTTAGTGAAAATCCAAATATCAAAGGAAAACAAGAGGCGAATGAATATTTTTTAAATTTTAGACCATCAAATTCAAAACAATATTTTGAATTAAAGAATCAAAACAATATTGAAGAATATTTTTTAGAATCGATCGAAAAACTAAAAGTATTGCTTAAAGGAGATTTTCCTTTTCAATTAAGATGGACTGGACGTTTGAATCAATTGAATCAAAAAATGATGAATAATATCCAGATATATGGTCTCCTGCTTAGCCTCATAAATGTAAGAAAAATTACTATATCCTATATTCAAAGGAAAGAAATGAATCTGGATATAATGAGAAGGCGTTTAAATCTTACACAATTAACGAAAAAGGGAATATTAATTATGGAACCTACCCGTCTATCTGTAAAAAATGACGGACAGTTTTTTATGTATCAAATCATAGGTATTTCATTGGTTCATAAAAGTAAGCACCAAAGTAATCAAAGATACCGAAACCCCAAAAATGTTGCTAAGAATAATTTTGATGAATCCATTCCAAGACATAAAAGGAAAACTCTAAATAAAGACAAAAATAATTATGATTTGCTTGTTCCTGAAAAAATTTTATCATCTAGACGTCGTAGAGAATTGCGAATTCTAATTTCTTTCAATTTGAATTTAAAGAATCAGAATGGTGCGCATAGAAATAAAACATTTTCCAAGGAGAACAAGATAAAAAATTGGAGTCAATTTTTGGATGAAAGTAAAAATTTCGACCGAAAAAAAAATGAATTAATTAAATTCAAGTTATTTTTTTGGCCTAATTATCGATTAGAAGATTTAGCTTGTATGAATCGCTATTGGTTTGATACCAATAATGGGAGCCGCTTGAGTATGTTAAGGATATATATGTACCCCTGATTTAAATTTTTGAGTTTTCTATATATTATGTTGTTCTATCAATCAGATTTTTCATTTTTGTTTTTCTGTCCGTGATCTGTAAATATCCATGTTATATGCAAACAACCCGATGCTCATATGCGCTGTCTTACATCCCCCTCTAGGATAAGTAAATGGCGTAAAAATTAAAGCTATAAATTAATCAACAGAATCTTCGTACTAAACGATTTGGTATCCTCTTTTTGTATGACTATACAAATGAACTCCAAAAAAGGATTCATTAATGTTCATTGAAAAAAACAGGAATCTATAAAAAATTTTTGATTATTGTGTATACTACATTAAAATTTCTTACATTATTATTACTATTATTACTGATCCAATAAAATAACTATCTGTAAAAAGGGGAGTGTGAAATTCTTTTATGGTAAAAAATTCATTTATTTCAATTATTTTGCAAGAACAAGAAGAAAACAAAGAAAATAGCGGATCCGTTGAATTTCAAGTAGTAAGTTTCACCAACAAGATACGGAGACTTACCTCACATTTGGAATTACACAAAAAAGACTATTTATCTCAGAGAGGTCTGCGGAAAATTCTGGGAAAACGTCAACGGCTGCTGGCTTATTTGTCAAAAAAAAACAGAGCACGTTATAAAGAATTAATAGGACAGTTGGATATTCGAGAGAGAAAAACTCGTTAATTTGAAGAGTTAGTTTGAATTATTCGCTTAAAGTTTGATGAACTTCTTTTCGCTTTCAGCAATTCATGGAAGAATGAATCAGGAAAAACCTATGACTGTACCAGCTACAAGAAAAGACCTCATGATAGTCAATATGGGACCTCACCACCCATCAATGCATGGTGTTCTTCGACTCATTGTTACTCTAGATGGTGAAGATGTTATTGACTGTGAACCAATATTGGGTTATTTACACAGAGGTATGGAAAAAATTGCGGAAAATCGAACAATTATACAATATTTGCCTTATGTAACACGTTGGGATTATTTAGCTACTATGTTCACAGAAGCAATAACTGTAAATGCACCAGAGCAATTAGGGAATATTCAAGTCCCTAAAAGGGCCAGTTATATCAGAGTCATTATGTTGGAGTTAAGTCGTATAGCTTCACATTTGTTATGGCTTGGCCCTTTTATGGCAGATATTGGGGCACAGACTCCTTTCTTCTATATTTTTCGAGAAAGAGAATTGATATATGACCTATTCGAAGCTGCCACCGGTATGCGAATGATGCACAATTTTTTTCGTATTGGAGGAGTCGCTGCTGATTTACCTCATGGCTGGATAGATAAATGTTTGGATTTTTGCGATTACTTTTTAACAGGAATTGCCGAATATCAAAAGCTTATTACACGGAATCCCATTTTTTTAGAACGAGTTGAAGGAGTAGGCATTATTGGTGGAGAGGAAGCAATAAATTGGGGTTTGTCGGGACCTATGCTACGAGCTTCCGGAATACAATGGGATCTTCGTAAAGTTGATCATTATGAGTGTTACGACGAATTTGATTGGGAAGTCCAATGGCAAAAAGAGGGGGATTCATTAGCTCGTTATTTAGTACGAATCAGTGAAATGACGGAATCCATAAAAATTATTCAACAGGCGCTAGAAGGAATTCCGGGAGGGCCCTATGAAAATTTAGAAATACGCCGTTTTGATAGAGCAAAAGATACTGTATGGAATGACTTTGATTATCGATTCATTAGTAAAAAACCTTCTCCGACTTTTGAATTGTCGAAGCAAGAACTTTATGTGAGAGTTGAAGCACCAAAGGGAGAATTGGGAATTTTTCTGATAGGAGATAAGGGTGTTTTTCCTTGGCGATATAAAATTAGACCGCCAGGATTTATTAATTTGCAAATTCTTCCTCAGTTAGTTAAAAGGATGAAATTGGCTGATATTATGACGATACTAGGTAGTATAGATATCATTATGGGAGAAGTTGATCGTTAAAATGATAATGGATACAACAGAAGTACAAGCTATCAATTCTTTTTCTAGATTGGAATCCTTAAAAGAGGTCTATGGGATCATATGGATGCTTATCCCTATTTTTACTCCTGTATTAGGAATCACAATAGGTGTACTAGTAATTGTTTGGTTAGAAAGAGAAATATCTGCAGGTATACAACAACGTATTGGTCCTGAATACGCAGGACCTTTGGGAATTCTTCAAGCTCTAGCAGATGGTACCAAATTACTTTTCAAAGAGAATCTTCTTCCATCTAGAGGAGATACTCGTTTATTCAGTATTGGACCGTCTATAGCAGTAATATCCGTTTTATTAAGTTATTTAGTAATTCCTTTTGGGGATCATCTTGTTTTAGCCGATCTCAGTATCGGTGTTTTTTTATGGATTGCTATTTCAAGTATAGCTCCTGTCGGCCTTCTTATGTCAGGATATGGCTCCAATAATAAATATTCTTTTTTAGGTGGTCTACGAGCTGCTGCTCAATCAATTAGTTATGAAATACCATTAACTCTATGTGTGTTATCAATATCTCTACGTGTGATTCGTTAAGACATAAATTTGACCCTACTTTTTCTTTCTAGGAAGGAAATGTCATGAGTTGAATATATATTTTCGTTTTTTATTCATTATTCGGGGGTTGATGAAGGAAACCAGATAGTTATATGAGTGAAAGAAACGGCTTATAAATTTGCAGTAAAAGATTGAATCTCATTTCCTATGTACAAGAGTTAATAAAAGTAAACATTAAGTATTAGAGACTGTTTACCCCAAGATTGATTGATTAATCATGATGACTTGAAGCGGGTTCAAAAGATCTACTTTATGAGGTTTTTACTATCTATTAGCATATGTATTACCCAAAAGTGGATTGATAAAAATAAGTGGATAGCTAGGAACACTAAGGTACACAAAGGATTCGTAATAGAGATTATGTAAGTGTATTCTGTGTATAAAAAGAATTATAATTGGGGCTTTAAATTGGTAGAAATGATCAAGGAGTACTTCCCACGATTCCGATCCAGAGTATACTTCTATTCACCGATTAAGTAAATAACTATCAAGAACGAAGTAATCCTTTAACTTTGTTTAAGGTCCCCTTTTTTTGAGAAAGGAGAATAGGAACGAAAAAAATCGAAAGACTGAATGCGCTAAAAAAAAAAATATCTTTTTTTCTTTCTCTATATAGAGATAGAATTCTTGTCATGATTCATGAACTAATGCAAGGTCTAATTGGATTTCGTAATTGAAAACGTTAGGTTGAAATATCTATAGATATTGTTACAAGAAAGATTTTATTCAAGGATTAAGTTATTACTCAACAAAGATTAAATTATTAAAAGAGAAGATGAATTCAGAAGCACTTTATTTTATTATAGTATAAATTTATTTTATTATAGTATAAATAAATATAGCAGACAGAATTCCAGTGTCTAATGGGGACCTTACAATAGATTTCATTTTATCTCTATTTATCCTACAAACATATCAAGAAAAATAAATAAGGACGGGTCCTTAGATTTATTTGTGACCTTTGAGGAGCCGTATGAGGTGAAAATCTCATGTACGGTTCTGCAATAGGGGTGGGAACAGTGATGTTATCATCCACTATGATTATCTAACAGTTCAAGTACCGTTGATATAGTGGAAGCGCAGTCAAAATATGGTTTTTGGGGATGGAATTTGTGGCGTCAACCTATAGGATTTCTAGTTTTTCTAATTTCTTCCCTAGCAGAGTGTGAACGATTACCTTTTGATTTACCAGAAGCAGAAGAAGAATTAGTAGCAGGTTATCAAACCGAATATTCCGGTATCAAATTTGGTTTATTTTACGTTGCTTCATATTTAAATCTACTAGTTTCTTCATTATTCGTAACAGTTCTTTACTTGGGGGGTTGGAATCTTTCTATTCCATACATATTTGTTCCCGAGCTTTTTGAAATTACTAAAAGGGGTAGAGTCTTTGGAACAATAATTGGTATCTTTATTACATTAGCTAAAACTTATTTGTTCTTGTTCATTCCTATCGCAACAAGATGGACTTTACCGAGGCTGAGAATGGACCAATTATTAAATCTTGGATGGAAATTTCTTTTACCTATTTCTCTAGGTAATCTATTATTAACAACTTCTTCCCAACTTCTTTCACTGTAAAAATACTTCTATATTCATGACTTGTCCCAAACAAGAGAAAGAAACAAGTATCCTATTTTTTATAGATATTCACGATATGTTCCCTATGGTAACTGAGTTCATGAATTATGGCCAACAAACAGTACGAGCCGCAAGGTATATTGGTCAAGGTTTTATGATTACCTTATCACACGCGAATCGTTTACCTGTAACTATTCAATACCCCTATGAAAAATTGATTACATCCGAGCGTTTCCGCGGCCGAATCCACTTTGAATTTGATAAATGCATTGCTTGTGAAGTATGTGTTCGCGTATGTCCTATAGATCTGCCCGTTGTTGATTGGAAATTGGAAACTGATATTAGAAAGAAACGATTGCTTAATTACAGTATTGATTTTGGAGTATGTATATTTTGTGGTAATTGCGTTGAGTATTGTCCAACAAATTGTTTATCAATGACTGAAGAATATGAACTTTCTACTTATGATCGTCACGAATTGAATTATAATCAAATTGCTTTGGGTCGGTTACCAATGTCAGTAATTGACGATTACACAATTCGAACAATTTTAAATTTGCCTGAAATAAAAACTTAATAACTCATTTTGATCTAAAAGAATGAGGCTTTTTATTTGGTGAATAACTAGAATTTTATTAATATATTCATAATTATATTGATTATATTGATTAGGAGACGAGAATCATGTTTTAATTTATATTAAATTTCTATGACTATATTGAGGATTTGCAAATATATAGATTTAAATTACTCTTTCGAGAGATTAGGCCAATAACTATATCTACATCAATCCATATCCATGAAAATGGAATTTTTAATTTAATAATAATTAAGAACTATTATAAAAAAGTAGATTTCCCTCTTTTTTCCTGACCGGGTGTCAATAAAGTTATGAAAGATTTTGATTTATTTATCTCTTATTTTATATATAATGGATTTACCTGGACTAATACATGATTTTCTTTTAGTCTTTCTGGGATTGGGTCTTATATTAGGGGGTCTGGGAGTAGTATTACTTCCCAATCCCATTTATTCTGCCTTTTCATTGGGATTTGTTTTTGTTTGTATATCTTTATTCTATATTCTATCAAACTCGCATTTTGTAGCTGCCGCGCAGCTCCTTATTTACGTAGGAGCCATAAATGTTTTAATCATTTTTGCTGTGATGTTCATAAATGGTTCAGAATATTCCAAAGATTTCCGCCTTTGGACCGTGGGAGATGGAGTAACTTCCGTGGTCTGCACAAGTATTTTTTTTTCACTAATTACTACTATTCCAGATACGTCATGGTACGGGATTATTTGGACTACAAAAGCAAGCCAGATTATAGAGCAAGATCTGATAAGTAATAGTCAACAAATTGGGATTCATTTATCAACAGATTTTTTTATTCCGTTTGAATTTATTTCACTAATTCTTTTAGTTGCGTTAATCGGCGCAATTGCTGTAGCTCGTCAATAATAACTCTTTAGAACCGGAAAACCCTTGTTATGAGCTATCAGATGCATTTCCATTTTTCTATTTGACTTTGGATATAAAAGAGAAAGTCTTTATTAGTTTGATCTATTCCCAATATATTCCTTTATTTCATTATTCTAGTCAATCCAATTGGTTAAATTGTTGTTCATATTGAAATGAATCGAGATTGATGAGGAGTTGGTTAATGATGCTCGAACATGTACTTGTTTTGAGTGCCTATTTATTTTCTGTCGGTCTATATGGATTGATTACAAGTAGAAATATGGTTAGGGCTCTTATGTGTCTTGAACTTATATTAAATGCGGTTAATCTCAATTTTGTAACATTTTCTGATTTTTTTGATAGTCGTCAATTAAAAGGAGCAATTTTTTCTATTTTTGTTATAGCTATTGCAGCTGCTGAAGCCGCTATTGGACTCGCCATTGTTTCATCAATTTATCGTAACAGAAAATCAACTCGTATAAATCAATCTAATTTGTTGAATAAGTAATATTATCCTATTAAAATAAAATTAGAATTTTCATAAATCAATTAAAATTAGCATGTGTGCCACGTAAGGTATGATCATGTTATCACAAAGATAAGAAATCAAAGTAGTTTGGCACTGTCAATCCAGAAAAAACCGGGTAACTCATCGATTCATCTAGTATTAGTATTTAAATATATAATTCATTTATCAATTTACTAGATTGAAACTTTATCACGTTCAAAAATATCGATCCAATGTCGCATTCAGTAAAGATTTATGATACATGTATTGGGTGTACTCAATGTGTCCGAGCCTGTCCTACGGATGTATTAGAAATGATACCTTGGGACGGATGTAAAGCCAAACAAATAGCTTCCGCTCCAAGAACAGAGGATTGTGTCGGCTGTAAGAGATGCGAATCCGCCTGCCCAACGGATTTCTTGAGTGTTCGGGTTTATTTATGGCATGAAACAACCCGCAGTATGGGTATAGCTTATTAATACGTTACAGAAACCTCTCCTTGAGTCCATTTTTTTTTACCGCCAAAACATGTGCCCAAAAATAAGATATTTTTGGGCACATGTTTTTCTGGTCCAAGCGTATCTTGTCTTTACCACGAACAAATTTCCTTGGTTAACAATAATTGTAGTTTTACCAATATTTGCGGGTTCCTTAATTTTCTTTCTTCCCCATAAAGGAAATAGGGTAATTAGGTGGTATACTATATGTATATGCATGTTAGAACTTCTTCTAACAACCTATGTATTCTGTTATCATTTCCAATTGGACGATCCATTAATCCAACTAGTAGACGACTATAAATGGATCAATTTTTTTGATTTCCGTTGGAAATTAGGAATAGATGGACTGTCTATAGGACCCGTTTTATTAACAGGATTTATCACTACTTTAGCTACCTTAGCGGCCTGGCCTGTTACTCGGGATTCTCGATTATTCCATTTCTTGATGTTAGCAATGTACAGCGGTCAAATAGGATCATTTTCTTCTCGGGACCTTTTACTTTTTTTTATCATGTGGGAATTAGAATTAATTCCGGTTTATCTACTTCTATCCATGTGGGGAGGAAAGAAACGTCTCTATTCAGCCACAAAATTTATTTTGTACACGGCGGGGGGTTCCATTTTTCTCTTAATGGGAGTTCTGGGTATCGGTTTATATGGTTCTAATGAACCAACATTAAATTTTGAAACATCAGTTAATCAGTCGTATCCTGTGGCTTTGGAAATAATATTCTATATTGGATTTTTTATCGCTTTTGCTGTCAAATTACCGATTCTACCCCTACATACATGGTTACCAGATACCCACGGAGAGGCACATTACAGTACTTGTATGCTTCTAGCCGGAATTTTATTAAAAATGGGAGCGTATGGATTGATTCGGATTAATATGGAATTATTACCACACGCTCATTCTATATTTTCTCCTTGGTTGATGATAGTAGGTACAATACAAATAATCTATGCAGCTTCAACATCTCCCGGCCAACGTAATTTAAAAAAAAGAATAGCCTATTCCTCGGTATCTCATATGGGTTTTATACTTATAGGAATTGCTTCTATAACCGATACGGGACTCAATGGAGCTATTTTACAAATAATCTCTCATGGATTTATTGGTGCTGCACTTTTTTTCTTGGCAGGAACGAGTTATGATAGAATACGTCTTGTTTATCTCGATGAAATGGGCGGAGTAGCTATCCCCATGCCAAAAATATTTACGATGTTCAGTAGCTTTTCCATGGCTTCCCTTGCATTACCGGGTATGAGTGGTTTTGTTGCAGAAGTTATAGTCTTTTTAGGAATAATTACTAGCCAAAAATATCTTTTAATGCCCAAAATTGCCATCACTTTTGTAATGGCAATTGGAATGATATTAACTCCTATTTATTTATTATCTATGTCACGCCAGATGTTCTATGGATACAAGTTATTTAATACTCCAAACTCTTATGTTTTTGATTCTGGACCGCGCGAGTTATTTGTTTCCATCTCCATTTTTCTACCTGTAATAGGTATTGGTATGTATCCCGATTTTGTTCTTTCACTATCAGTTGACAAGGTTGAAGGTATTCTATCTAATTATTTTTATAGATAGTTTTTTTTAAAGAAAAAATAAAAGTATTTTTATTTTCTTAAATTTTAAATAAAGTAAAAACAAAATATGAATTTGAATTTTCGCCCAATCCGCTTGGTCTTTGCGAGAACCGCGTGAATCACTACACTACTTGATTCACATGGTTCTCGCCGGTTGACGCAATTTTATATATACCGTATTCTGTTTGTAACTTTTCTTTAGTTTAACTAGAGGTTAACGTAAATGCACCATAACTATGTAGCCCTATTCCTAATAGATTGACCCCAAAATAGCATATCCAAATTATAAGAAAACCTATAGTCGCCACAATTGCGGAATTTGTCCCCTGCAAATTTTTATTTGTTCGAGTATGCAAATAAATTGCGAATACGATCCAAGTAATAAACGCCCAAGTTTCCTTTGGATCCCAACTCCAATATGATCCCCACGCTTCATTAGCCCATACTGCTCCTGAAAGAATACCTATGGTTAAAAAGATGAATCCTAGGCTAATCACACGATAACTCCAATAATCTAATTGTTGAATCAATTGGGCCTTGTAATAATTATTAACAGGAAAAAAATATTTTTTTTGAAAAATATTGTTTCTTTCATTCTTGTATTGGATTTCACCAAAAGAAAATGACCCGTTTAATTTTAATAAATTATTACTTTTAGAACTATAAAAAAGTTTTCTAAATGTAATGACTAGAAGTGCTACTGATAATAATGATCCACAAAGAAGAGCCGCATAGCTCAATATCATCATACTTACGTGCATTATTAACCATTCCGATTGTAGAGCAGGTACTAATATTGTGGGTTTATGTATTTCATTTAAAAGACCCGATGTAGCAAAGCCTTGGGTAAAAATAGTACTTGAGGCAGTTATTGTTGTTAAATAATTTTTTCTTATTTTGAAATAAGGATAAGGAACTATATGAATAAGGGAGAAACTCCATGAAAGAAAAATTAAGGATTCGTATAAATCACTTAGTGGAAAATGGCCCGAATAAATCCAACGAGTTATTAACAATCCTGTTAGACATAAAAAAGTAGCTATCATCCCCTTTTCTGAGGAATAATATGGTTTTCTAATTTGATTGCCCAATAAGCTTATCAAATGAATTGTAATTACAATTGAAACAATAGAAAAGGAAATATGAGTTAATATATGCTCTAAAGTTGAAAATATCATAAAAATGAAAAAACGGGGGATCCCCCCGTATTAATTAAGAAATAGAAATTGGGAATTTAATTTAATTTTATTATAGGATCTATTTGATATCTTTTAGAAGATGGCATGCCGCCACTCGGACTCGAACCGAGATGCTCTAGCACTGCTTCCTAAGAGCAGCGTGTCTACCGATTTCACCATAGCGGCTTGCTCGAACTCATAATAACCTATTTATATTCAATCGTCGAGATTGAACAAGTCAATTCACTCAATTTTAGTAAAGATATAAAAAAAAAAGAGTTCAAAAAAGTCAATTTAAAGGTTCAGTAGTTTCTTTAAGGTGTCTGGTTTTAGGGCTTTGACGTAGTTTAGCCGATTCTAAAATACGACTCTTGCAACGATAGAATTCTTCGATAGACTCAAAAACTTTTTTCTTTTATTGTCATTATTTCTGGTTTATCTGATTTAATAAATTCAATTTGAAACACAAACTAAATTTTATCAATGAATCTAAAATATGTCTATTTTGGATTACTCCAAATTGCCACTTGCACATATAATAATATCTCAACAATTAAGTTCTTTTATTGGATTTTTCATTGGGCTGAAAATTGGATATATATGGAAAATAAATTAAATATAGTATATATAATAAATTAAGAAGTCAGAAAGTTATCCAAAAATCTTTAACACGGAATGGATTAGTTTGAACAATTAATTAATTTGAACTAAAAATATTCTATCTGCCCTTCCTGATAAATATAAAATTTTTTCATTATTTATTCTTTTAAAAGTCGATGGGGAAAAGAAGACTCCCCACCACCAAAATCTGAATGAAAATATACTAAAAAAATCAAATAAAAAATCTTATATATATTTATTTTTTATTTTTAGAATTTAGAAAGAAGAATACTTCTTCTTTTTATAAGATTAAGAGTCTATTTCATATTGATTAGAATAGGAACTGCCAATTGTTAATTTTATATTAACTTTAATATTAAATTAACAAATTACTGAGATATTAATTACTGATCCAATTTTTTTAGTCAAATCCATTCCAAATTATTCCAATATTTTAGGACTTATTTGTTTGTCGTACAAAAAAACTTTTTGAATTCCCGGTAGAAAGAGATTTCCCTAATGACAAAGCTTTTAATGCCGCCCAATATCCTTTCCTTTTCCAAATATTTTTTACGAATACGCTTTTTTGATATCGAAGTACGTTTTTTTTGGAACTGCCATTTAAAAAAAGAAGAAGTTAGTCATTGTTATAGTTGGATGTGAAAGACATCTATTGTTCAAAACGAATTATTATTTCTTATCTTATATTCATTATCTATTTTTTTTTTCTAAAAGATTCTCTTCATAGAAATCTAGATACGTCAAAGATCCGTGAAAATAAAAAATGACTCGAAATAACAAAATTTTGATTCCATACACTCTTTGTAAAACCAAAAATTTTTGGTTTTGAACTCTTAGTTCTCGTTATTTATATCTCATCTGCTATGGGATAGAAATCAAAAGAAATAAAGAACCTAAAATACCTTTATTTTAGTCATTCTATATTTTATTTACATGTAATAAAATACCTTGTAAACTTTTGCCTAATAAATTGAGTCTTTTTTTAGTAAAACTTGAAAAAAAAAAATACACCTAAACTTTAAAACTCGAATGATACTAGTAAAAAATCTGTTAAAGGGTATGTAGTTTGATAAAAAAGGATCTCAGTCATTTTTTATCCTTGCTCGATAAAAAGTTCATTTTAGATGTATAATCTTATAAACTTCCAAATATTCCTAATAAATTGTTTTGATTTGAAATGGAAAACAATAAATCCATAATGAATTAGTTAATGAGTTTAAATAAACTAACTAAAATCAAGAGGTTTTATTTCATTAGACCAACGACCTTAGTTAATCCTCTAATTCATATTAGCATCAAGTACTCTTTTTAGCCTAAAATTTTATACTTGCTGTATGAATATTAATAATATTTTTTATTTTCCTACTTTCCTATTATAAGTATTCGTTTTTTATATGTCACTTGGTTATATCATTTGACCAATTGTAACTTCTTGTTTTGCATATTTGAACAATTTGAAAAGACTCAGAATAAATACTAATATAAATATAAATTATTAAATAAGTTAGTGCATATCTTTATTTTTTATTTACTTTTTCGAAAGAGCTAAGATCCGGTGAATCGGAAACAATTAATTAAGAAAAAAAAACTTTTTTTATGGAAACAGACATATCAATATGCGTGGATAATACCTTTTCTTCCACTTCCAGTTCCTATGTTAATAGGGTTGGGACTTCTTATTTTTCCGACGGCAACAAAAAGTCTTCGTCGTATGTGGGCTTTTCAGAGCGTTTTATTGTTAAGTATAGTCATGATTTTTTCCATAAATCTGTCTATTCAGCAAATAAATAGCAGTTCTGTCTATCAATATGTATGGTCTTGGATTATCAATAATGATTTTTCTTTAGAATTTGGATACTTGATTGATCCACTTACTTCTATTATGTCAATATTAATCACTACTGTTGGAATTTTAGTTCTTATTTATAGTGATAATTATATGTCTCATGATCACGGGTATTTGAGATTTTTTGCTTATATGAGTTTTTTCAGTACTTCCATGTTGGGATTAGTTACTAGTTCAAATTTGATACAAATTATATTTTTTGGGAATTAGTTGGAATGTGTTCGTATCTATTAATAGGATTTTGGTTCACACGACCTGTTGCAGCAAAGGCTTGTCAAAAAGCGTTTGTACTAATCGTGTTGGCGATTTTGGTTTATTATTAGGCATTTTAGGGTTTTATTGGGTAACGGGAGTTTCGAATTTCGTGATTTATTCCAAATATTTAATAACTTGATTTCTAATAATGAGGTCAATTTTTTATTTGTTACTTTGTGCGCTGTTCTATTATTTGCCGGTGCTATTGCTAAATCTGCACAATTTCCCCTTCATGTATGGTTACCTGATGCAATGGAAGGGCCCGACTCCTATTTCAGCTCTTATACATGCTGCTACGATGGTAGCAGCGGGAATATTTCTTGTAGCTCGACTTATGCCTCTTTTCATAGTCATACCCCACATAATGAATTTTATCTCTTTGATAGGGATAATAACAGGTTTTTTTAGGAGCTACTTTAGCTCTTGCTCAAAAAGACATTAAGAGGGGTTTAGCCTATTCCACAATGTCTCAATTGGGTTATATGATGTTAGCTTTAGGTATGGGGTCTTATCGCAGTGCCTTATTTCATTTGATTACTCATGCTTATTCAAAAGCGTTATTGTTCTTAGGGTCGGGATCCGTTATTCATTCAATGGAAACTCTTGTTGGATATTGTCCAAAAAAAAGTCAGAATATGGTCCTTATGGGGGGTTTAACAAAACATGTACCAATTACTAAAAATTCTTTTTTATTAGGTACACTTTCTCTTTGTGGTATTCCACCTCTTGCTTGTTTTTGGTCCAAAGATGAAATTCTTAATGATAGTTGGTTGTATTCACCTATTTTTGCAATAATAGCTTGGTCTACCGCGGGATTAACCGCATTTTATATGTGTCGGATCTATTTACTTACTTTTGAAGGACATTTAAACGTTCATTTTCAAAATTACAGTGGAAAAAGGAATACCCCCTTGTATTCAATATCTCTATGGGGTAAAGAGGGTTCAAAAATAAGTAACAAAAACTTTCGTTTGGTAACTTTATTAAAAATGAACAAGAGTGGCCGTCCTTCCTTTTTTTCAAATAAAGTAGATCAAATTGATGACAATGTAAGAAATCTGATCCAACCTTTTCTTTCGATTCCTAATTTAGGCAATACCAAGACTTCTTTGTATCCTTATGAATCAGATAACACTATGTTATTCCCAATACTTATATTAATTCTATTTACTTTGTTCGTTGGATTCTTAGGAATTCCTTTCAATCAAGATGTGGATATTTTAACAAAATGGTTAACCCCGTCTATAAATCTTTTACATAAAAATTCAAACAATTCAATAGATTGGTATGAATTTTGTAAAGATGCAGTTTTTTCAGTTAGTATAGCCTCTTTCGGAATATTTATAGCATTTTTTTTATATAAACCTGTTTATTCATCTTTTCAAAATTTGGATTTAATTAATTCATTTGTTAAAATGGGTCCTAAGAGAAATTTTTATGACAAAATAAAAAATGCTATATATGATTGGTCATATAATCGGGGTTACATAGATTCTTTTTATGGAACATTCTTCATTGGGGGGATGCGAAAATTGGCCAAATTAACTCATTTTTTTGATAGAATTATAATTGATGGAATTCCAAATGGAGTTGGTCTTATGAGTTTCTTTGTAGCAGAGGTTATTAAATCGGTAGGGGGTGGGCGTATTTCCTCTTATCTGTTCTTTTATTTTTCTTATGTATCCATTTTTTTAGTAATTTACTACTTTTTTAATCTTTAATATTAATTTAATTAATTAAATTTTATATTCATATTTTAATTAATTAAATTTTATATTCATATAATATAATATTAAATATATATTTCCAATCCATTTCATGAATAAAATGTGACCTATTATCCAACCAACAAAACTACTTGTTACAAATAGCATCTTGCTGTTGCATCGAAACATAAAAATGTTGACTAATCTCGCTAACATTGAACTTGGTAAAAAGAAATGATTGAATAATTGAAAAATGAGATTATTCAGGAATACACATTGAATGCTGAGATTACGCATTGAATTTCTGGTAGTAGATCCATAATCAAAGAAGTGTTTGTGATTATTGCAGAAGAAATGAAACAAAAGATACGGTAGAGCTAGGACAGTTATTGTATGAGGTCTACCCAGTGCTAGATGCAGAGGCGCATAATAGATCGATATGAACATTATGAGCTGTCCCGTAATAAAACCAGTTGTTGCTGATACCTTCTTCTCGGTTCCTTCTTCCATAACGTGAGCTCGGAGAAGGAAGAGATAGGAGGGTCCTATGGAGAATGTGGTCAGAAATCCATAATAGAGTCCTACCACAACGACCGAATTGATTATCTTCATGCATAAGGATACTAGATTACCTAGTAGAAAAGATTTCAAAATCATCACAAACCTCCCTTTTTCTTTTCTATTGCAATTTCTGGATT
>JARVZY010009178.1:27500-41905 GCA_030686995.1 Artemisia argyi
TTTTTGTTGCCGTCGGAAAAATAAGAAGTCCCAACCCTATTAACATAGGAACTGGAAGTGGAAGAAAAGGTATTATCCACGCATATTGATATGTCTGTTCCATAAAAAAAGTTTTTTTTTCTTAATTAATTGTTTCCGATTCACCGGATCTTAGCTCTTTCGAAAAAGTAAATAAAAAATAAAGATATGCACTAACTTATTTAATAATTTATATTTATATTAGTATTTATTCTGAGTCTTTTCAAAATTGTTCAAATATGCAAAACAAGAAGTTACAATTGGTCAAATGATATAACCAAGTGACATATAAAAACGAATACTTATAATAGGAAAGTAGGAAAATAAAAAATATTATTAATATTCATACAGCAAGTATAAAATTTTAGGCTAAAAAGAGTACTTGATGCTAATATGAATTAGAGGATTAACTAAGGTCGTTGGTCTAATGAAATAAAACCTCTTGATTTTAGTTAGTTTATTTAAACTCATTAACTAATTCATTATGGGATTTATTGTTTTCCATTTCAATCAAAACAATTTATTAGGAATATTTGGAAAGTTTATAAGATTATACCTCTAAAATGAACTTTTTATCGAGCAAGGATAAAAAATGACTGAGATCCTTTTTTATCAAACTACATACCCTTTAACAGATTTTTTACTAGTATCATTCGAGTTTTAAAGTTTAGGTGTATTTTTTTTTTTCAAGTTTTACTAAAAAAAGACTCAATTTATTAGGCAAAAGTTTACAAGGTATTTTATTACATGTAAATAAAATATAGAATGACTAAAATAAAGGTATTTTAGGTTCTTTATTTCTTTTGATTTCTATCCCATAGCAGATGAGATATAAATAACGAGAACTAAGAGTTCAAAACCAAAAATTTTTGGTTTTACAAAGAGTGTATGGAATCAAAATTTTGTTATTTCGAGTCATTTTTTATTTTCACGGATCTTTGACGTATCTAGATTTCTATGAAGAGAATCTTTTAGAAAAAAAAAATAGATAATGAATATAAGATAAGAAATAATAATTCGTTTTGAACAATAGATGTCTTTCACATCCAACTATAACAATGACTAACTTCTTCTTTTTTAAATGGCAGTTCCAAAAAAACGTACTTCGATATCAAAAAAGCGTATTCGTAAAAATATTTGGAAAAGGAAAGGATATTGGGCGGCATTAAAAGCTTTGTCATTAGGGAAATCTCTTTCTACCGGGAATTCAAAAAGTTTTTTTGTACGACAAACAAATAAGTCCTAAAATATTGGAATAATTTGGAATGGATTTGACTAAAAAAATTGGATCAGTAATTAATATCTCAGTAATTTGTTAATTTAATATTAAAGTTAATATAAAATTAACAATTGGCAGTTCCTATTCTAATCAATATGAAATAGACTCTTAATCTTATAAAAAGAAGAAGTATTCTTCTTTCTAAATTCTAAAAATAAAAAATAAATATATATAAGATTTTTTATTTGATTTTTTTAGTATATTTTCATTCAGATTTTGGTGGTGGTGGGGAGTCTTCTTTTCCCCATCGACTTTTAAAAGAATAAATAATGAAAAAATTTTATATTTATCAGGAAGGGCAGATAGAATATTTTTAGTTCAAATTAATTAATTGTTCAAACTAATCCATTCCGTGTTAAAGATTTTTGGATAACTTTCTGACTTCTTAATTTATTATATATACTATATTTAATTTATTTTCCATATATATCCAATTTTCAGCCCAATGAAAAATCCAATAAAAGAACTTAATTGTTGAGATATTATTATATGTGCAAGTGGCAATTTGGAGTAATCCAAAATAGACATATTTTAGATTCATTGATAAAATTTAGTTTGTGTTTCAAATTGAATTTATTAAATCAGATAAACCAGAAATAATGACAATAAAAGAAAAAAGTTTTTGAGTCTATCGAAGAATTCTATCGTTGCAAGAGTCGTATTTTAGAATCGGCTAAACTACGTCAAAGCCCTAAAACCAGACACCTTAAAGAAACTACTGAACCTTTAAATTGACTTTTTTGAACTCTTTTTTTTTTATATCTTTACTAAAATTGAGTGAATTGACTTGTTCAATCTCGACGATTGAATATAAATAGGTTATTATGAGTTCGAGCAAGCCGCTATGGTGAAATCGGTAGACACGCTGCTCTTAGGAAGCAGTGCTAGAGCATCTCGGTTCGAGTCCGAGTGGCGGCATGCCATCTTCTAAAAGATATCAAATAGATCCTATAATAAAATTAAATTAAATTCCCAATTTCTATTTCTTAATTAATACGGGGGGATCCCCCGTTTTTTCATTTTTATGATATTTTCAACTTTAGAGCATATATTAACTCATATTTCCTTTTCTATTGTTTCAATTGTAATTACAATTCATTTGATAAGCTTATTGGGCAATCAAATTAGAAAACCATATTATTCCTCAGAAAAGGGGATGATAGCTACTTTTTTATGTCTAACAGGATTGTTAATAACTCGTTGGATTTATTCGGGCCATTTTCCACTAAGTGATTTATACGAATCCTTAATTTTTCTTTCATGGAGTTTCTCCCTTATTCATATAGTTCCTTATCCTTATTTCAAAATAAGAAAAAATTATTTAACAACAATAACTGCCTCAAGTACTATTTTTACCCAAGGCTTTGCTACATCGGGTCTTTTAAATGAAATACATAAACCCACAATATTAGTACCTGCTCTACAATCGGAATGGTTAATAATGCACGTAAGTATGATGATATTGAGCTATGCGGCTCTTCTTTGTGGATCATTATTATCAGTAGCACTTCTAGTCATTACATTTAGAAAACTTTTTTATAGTTCTAAAAGTAATAATTTATTAAAATTAAACGGGTCATTTTCTTTTGGTGAAATCCAATACAAGAATGAAAGAAACAATATTTTTCAAAAAAAATATTTTTTTCCTGTTAATAATTATTACAAGGCCCAATTGATTCAACAATTAGATTATTGGAGTTATCGTGTGATTAGCCTAGGATTCATCTTTTTAACCATAGGTATTCTTTCAGGAGCAGTATGGGCTAATGAAGCGTGGGGATCATATTGGAGTTGGGATCCAAAGGAAACTTGGGCGTTTATTACTTGGATCGTATTCGCAATTTATTTGCATACTCGAACAAATAAAAATTTGCAGGGGACAAATTCCGCAATTGTGGCGACTATAGGTTTTCTTATAATTTGGATATGCTATTTTGGGGTCAATCTATTAGGAATAGGGCTACATAGTTATGGTGCATTTACGTTAACCTCTAGTTAAACTAAAGAAAAGTTACAAACAGAATACGGTATATATAAAATTGCGTCAACCGGCGAGAACCATGTGAATCAAGTAGTGTAGTGATTCACGCGGTTCTCGCAAAGACCAAGCGGATTGGGCGAAAATTCAAATTCATATTTTGTTTTTACTTTATTTAAAATTTAAGAAAATAAAAATACTTTTATTTTTTCTTTAAAAAAACTATCTATAAAAATAATTAGATAGAATACCTTCAACCTTGTCAACTGATAGTGAAAGAACAAAATCGGGATACATACCAATACCTATTACAGGTAGAAAAATGGAGATGGAAACAAATAACTCGCGCGGTCCAGAATCAAAAACATAAGAGTTTGGAGTATTAAATAACTTGTATCCATAGAACATCTGGCGTGACATAGATAATAAATAAATAGGAGTTAATATCATTCCAATTGCCATTACAAAAGTGATGGCAATTTTGGGCATTAAAAGATATTTTTGGCTAGTAATTATTCCTAAAAAGACTATAACTTCTGCAACAAAACCACTCATACCCGGTAATGCAAGGGAAGCCATGGAAAAGCTACTGAACATCGTAAATATTTTTGGCATGGGGATAGCTACTCCGCCCATTTCATCGAGATAAACAAGACGTATTCTATCATAACTCGTTCCTGCCAAGAAAAAAAGTGCAGCACCAATAAATCCATGAGAGATTATTTGTAAAATAGCTCCATTGAGTCCCGTATCGGTTATAGAAGCAATTCCTATAAGTATAAAACCCATATGAGATACCGAGGAATAGGCTATTCTTTTTTTTAAATTACGTTGGCCGGGAGATGTTGAAGCTGCATAGATTATTTGTATTGTACCTACTATCATCAACCAAGGAGAAAATATAGAATGAGCGTGTGGTAATAATTCCATATTAATCCGAATCAATCCATACGCTCCCATTTTTAATAAAATTCCGGCTAGAAGCATACAAGTACTGTAATGTGCCTCTCCGTGGGTATCTGGTAACCATGTATGTAGGGGTAGAATCGGTAATTTGACAGCAAAAGCGATAAAAAATCCAATATAGAATATTATTTCCAAAGCCACAGGATACGACTGATTAACTGATGTTTCAAAATTTAATGTTGGTTCATTAGAACCATATAAACCGATACCCAGAACTCCCATTAAGAGAAAAATGGAACCCCCCGCCGTGTACAAAATAAATTTTGTGGCTGAATAGAGACGTTTCTTTCCTCCCCACATGGATAGAAGTAGATAAACCGGAATTAATTCTAATTCCCACATGATAAAAAAAAGTAAAAGGTCCCGAGAAGAAAATGATCCTATTTGACCGCTGTACATTGCTAACATCAAGAAATGGAATAATCGAGAATCCCGAGTAACAGGCCAGGCCGCTAAGGTAGCTAAAGTAGTGATAAATCCTGTTAATAAAACGGGTCCTATAGACAGTCCATCTATTCCTAATTTCCAACGGAAATCAAAAAAATTGATCCATTTATAGTCGTCTACTAGTTGGATTAATGGATCGTCCAATTGGAAATGATAACAGAATACATAGGTTGTTAGAAGAAGTTCTAACATGCATATACATATAGTATACCACCTAATTACCCTATTTCCTTTATGGGGAAGAAAGAAAATTAAGGAACCCGCAAATATTGGTAAAACTACAATTATTGTTAACCAAGGAAATTTGTTCGTGGTAAAGACAAGATACGCTTGGACCAGAAAAACATGTGCCCAAAAATATCTTATTTTTGGGCACATGTTTTGGCGGTAAAAAAAAATGGACTCAAGGAGAGGTTTCTGTAACGTATTAATAAGCTATACCCATACTGCGGGTTGTTTCATGCCATAAATAAACCCGAACACTCAAGAAATCCGTTGGGCAGGCGGATTCGCATCTCTTACAGCCGACACAATCCTCTGTTCTTGGAGCGGAAGCTATTTGTTTGGCTTTACATCCGTCCCAAGGTATCATTTCTAATACATCCGTAGGACAGGCTCGGACACATTGAGTACACCCAATACATGTATCATAAATCTTTACTGAATGCGACATTGGATCGATATTTTTGAACGTGATAAAGTTTCAATCTAGTAAATTGATAAATGAATTATATATTTAAATACTAATACTAGATGAATCGATGAGTTACCCGGTTTTTTCTGGATTGACAGTGCCAAACTACTTTGATTTCTTATCTTTGTGATAACATGATCATACCTTACGTGGCACACATGCTAATTTTAATTGATTTATGAAAATTCTAATTTTATTTTAATAGGATAATATTACTTATTCAACAAATTAGATTGATTTATACGAGTTGATTTTCTGTTACGATAAATTGATGAAACAATGGCGAGTCCAATAGCGGCTTCAGCAGCTGCAATAGCTATAACAAAAATAGAAAAAATTGCTCCTTTTAATTGACGACTATCAAAAAAATCAGAAAATGTTACAAAATTGAGATTAACCGCATTTAATATAAGTTCAAGACACATAAGAGCCCTAACCATATTTCTACTTGTAATCAATCCATATAGACCGACAGAAAATAAATAGGCACTCAAAACAAGTACATGTTCGAGCATCATTAACCAACTCCTCATCAATCTCGATTCATTTCAATATGAACAACAATTTAACCAATTGGATTGACTAGAATAATGAAATAAAGGAATATATTGGGAATAGATCAAACTAATAAAGACTTTCTCTTTTATATCCAAAGTCAAATAGAAAAAGGAAATGCATCTGATAGCTCATAACAAGGGTTTTCCGGTTCTAAAGAGTTATTATTGACGAGCTACAGCAATTGCGCCGATTAACGCAACTAAAAGAATTAGTGAAATAAATTCAAACGGAATAAAAAAATCTGTTGATAAATGAATCCCAATTTGTTGACTATTACTTATCAGATCTTGCTCTATAATCTGGCTTGCTTTTGTAGTCCAAATAATCCCGTACCATGACGTATCTGGAATAGTAGTAATTAGTGAAAAAAAAATACTTGTGCAGACCACGGAAGTTACTCCATCTCCCACGGTCCAAAGGCGGAAATCTTTGGAATATTCTGAACCATTTATGAACATCACAGCAAAAATGATTAAAACATTTATGGCTCCTACGTAAATAAGGAGCTGCGCGGCAGCTACAAAATGCGAGTTTGATAGAATATAGAATAAAGATATACAAACAAAAACAAATCCCAATGAAAAGGCAGAATAAATGGGATTGGGAAGTAATACTACTCCCAGACCCCCTAATATAAGACCCAATCCCAGAAAGACTAAAAGAAAATCATGTATTAGTCCAGGTAAATCCATTATATATAAAATAAGAGATAAATAAATCAAAATCTTTCATAACTTTATTGACACCCGGTCAGGAAAAAAGAGGGAAATCTACTTTTTTATAATAGTTCTTAATTATTATTAAATTAAAAATTCCATTTTCATGGATATGGATTGATGTAGATATAGTTATTGGCCTAATCTCTCGAAAGAGTAATTTAAATCTATATATTTGCAAATCCTCAATATAGTCATAGAAATTTAATATAAATTAAAACATGATTCTCGTCTCCTAATCAATATAATCAATATAATTATGAATATATTAATAAAATTCTAGTTATTCACCAAATAAAAAGCCTCATTCTTTTAGATCAAAATGAGTTATTAAGTTTTTATTTCAGGCAAATTTAAAATTGTTCGAATTGTGTAATCGTCAATTACTGACATTGGTAACCGACCCAAAGCAATTTGATTATAATTCAATTCGTGACGATCATAAGTAGAAAGTTCATATTCTTCAGTCATTGATAAACAATTTGTTGGACAATACTCAACGCAATTACCACAAAATATACATACTCCAAAATCAATACTGTAATTAAGCAATCGTTTCTTTCTAATATCAGTTTCCAATTTCCAATCAACAACGGGCAGATCTATAGGACATACGCGAACACATACTTCACAAGCAATGCATTTATCAAATTCAAAGTGGATTCGGCCGCGGAAACGCTCGGATGTAATCAATTTTTCATAGGGGTATTGAATAGTTACAGGTAAACGATTCGCGTGTGATAAGGTAATCATAAAACCTTGACCAATATACCTTGCGGCTCGTACTGTTTGTTGGCCATAATTCATGAACTCAGTTACCATAGGGAACATATCGTGAATATCTATAAAAAATAGGATACTTGTTTCTTTCTCTTGTTTGGGACAAGTCATGAATATAGAAGTATTTTTACAGTGAAAGAAGTTGGGAAGAAGTTGTTAATAATAGATTACCTAGAGAAATAGGTAAAAGAAATTTCCATCCAAGATTTAATAATTGGTCCATTCTCAGCCTCGGTAAAGTCCATCTTGTTGCGATAGGAATGAACAAGAACAAATAAGTTTTAGCTAATGTAATAAAGATACCAATTATTGTTCCAAAGACTCTACCCCTTTTAGTAATTTCAAAAAGCTCGGGAACAAATATGTATGGAATAGAAAGATTCCAACCCCCCAAGTAAAGAACTGTTACGAATAATGAAGAAACTAGTAGATTTAAATATGAAGCAACGTAAAATAAACCAAATTTGATACCGGAATATTCGGTTTGATAACCTGCTACTAATTCTTCTTCTGCTTCTGGTAAATCAAAAGGTAATCGTTCACACTCTGCTAGGGAAGAAATTAGAAAAACTAGAAATCCTATAGGTTGACGCCACAAATTCCATCCCCAAAAACCATATTTTGACTGCGCTTCCACTATATCAACGGTACTTGAACTGTTAGATAATCATAGTGGATGATAACATCACTGTTCCCACCCCTATTGCAGAACCGTACATGAGATTTTCACCTCATACGGCTCCTCAAAGGTCACAAATAAATCTAAGGACCCGTCCTTATTTATTTTTCTTGATATGTTTGTAGGATAAATAGAGATAAAATGAAATCTATTGTAAGGTCCCCATTAGACACTGGAATTCTGTCTGCTATATTTATTTATACTATAATAAAATAAATTTATACTATAATAAAATAAAGTGCTTCTGAATTCATCTTCTCTTTTAATAATTTAATCTTTGTTGAGTAATAACTTAATCCTTGAATAAAATCTTTCTTGTAACAATATCTATAGATATTTCAACCTAACGTTTTCAATTACGAAATCCAATTAGACCTTGCATTAGTTCATGAATCATGACAAGAATTCTATCTCTATATAGAGAAAGAAAAAAAGATATTTTTTTTTTTAGCGCATTCAGTCTTTCGATTTTTTTCGTTCCTATTCTCCTTTCTCAAAAAAAGGGGACCTTAAACAAAGTTAAAGGATTACTTCGTTCTTGATAGTTATTTACTTAATCGGTGAATAGAAGTATACTCTGGATCGGAATCGTGGGAAGTACTCCTTGATCATTTCTACCAATTTAAAGCCCCAATTATAATTCTTTTTATACACAGAATACACTTACATAATCTCTATTACGAATCCTTTGTGTACCTTAGTGTTCCTAGCTATCCACTTATTTTTATCAATCCACTTTTGGGTAATACATATGCTAATAGATAGTAAAAACCTCATAAAGTAGATCTTTTGAACCCGCTTCAAGTCATCATGATTAATCAATCAATCTTGGGGTAAACAGTCTCTAATACTTAATGTTTACTTTTATTAACTCTTGTACATAGGAAATGAGATTCAATCTTTTACTGCAAATTTATAAGCCGTTTCTTTCACTCATATAACTATCTGGTTTCCTTCATCAACCCCCGAATAATGAATAAAAAACGAAAATATATATTCAACTCATGACATTTCCTTCCTAGAAAGAAAAAGTAGGGTCAAATTTATGTCTTAACGAATCACACGTAGAGATATTGATAACACACATAGAGTTAATGGTATTTCATAACTAATTGATTGAGCAGCAGCTCGTAGACCACCTAAAAAAGAATATTTATTATTGGAGCCATATCCTGACATAAGAAGGCCGACAGGAGCTATACTTGAAATAGCAATCCATAAAAAAACACCGATACTGAGATCGGCTAAAACAAGATGATCCCCAAAAGGAATTACTAAATAACTTAATAAAACGGATATTACTGCTATAGACGGTCCAATACTGAATAAACGAGTATCTCCTCTAGATGGAAGAAGATTCTCTTTGAAAAGTAATTTGGTACCATCTGCTAGAGCTTGAAGAATTCCCAAAGGTCCTGCGTATTCAGGACCAATACGTTGTTGTATACCTGCAGATATTTCTCTTTCTAACCAAACAATTACTAGTACACCTATTGTGATTCCTAATACAGGAGTAAAAATAGGGATAAGCATCCATATGATCCCATAGACCTCTTTTAAGGATTCCAATCTAGAAAAAGAATTGATAGCTTGTACTTCTGTTGTATCCATTATCATTTTAACGATCAACTTCTCCCATAATGATATCTATACTACCTAGTATCGTCATAATATCAGCCAATTTCATCCTTTTAACTAACTGAGGAAGAATTTGCAAATTAATAAATCCTGGCGGTCTAATTTTATATCGCCAAGGAAAAACACCCTTATCTCCTATCAGAAAAATTCCCAATTCTCCCTTTGGTGCTTCAACTCTCACATAAAGTTCTTGCTTCGACAATTCAAAAGTCGGAGAAGGTTTTTTACTAATGAATCGATAATCAAAGTCATTCCATACAGTATCTTTTGCTCTATCAAAACGGCGTATTTCTAAATTTTCATAGGGCCCTCCCGGAATTCCTTCTAGCGCCTGTTGAATAATTTTTATGGATTCCGTCATTTCACTGATTCGTACTAAATAACGAGCTAATGAATCCCCCTCTTTTTGCCATTGGACTTCCCAATCAAATTCGTCGTAACACTCATAATGATCAACTTTACGAAGATCCCATTGTATTCCGGAAGCTCGTAGCATAGGTCCCGACAAACCCCAATTTATTGCTTCCTCTCCACCAATAATGCCTACTCCTTCAACTCGTTCTAAAAAAATGGGATTCCGTGTAATAAGCTTTTGATATTCGGCAATTCCTGTTAAAAAGTAATCGCAAAAATCCAAACATTTATCTATCCAGCCATGAGGTAAATCAGCAGCGACTCCTCCAATACGAAAAAAATTGTGCATCATTCGCATACCGGTGGCAGCTTCGAATAGGTCATATATCAATTCTCTTTCTCGAAAAATATAGAAGAAAGGAGTCTGTGCCCCAATATCTGCCATAAAAGGGCCAAGCCATAACAAATGTGAAGCTATACGACTTAACTCCAACATAATGACTCTGATATAACTGGCCCTTTTAGGGACTTGAATATTCCCTAATTGCTCTGGTGCATTTACAGTTATTGCTTCTGTGAACATAGTAGCTAAATAATCCCAACGTGTTACATAAGGCAAATATTGTATAATTGTTCGATTTTCCGCAATTTTTTCCATACCTCTGTGTAAATAACCCAATATTGGTTCACAGTCAATAACATCTTCACCATCTAGAGTAACAATGAGTCGAAGAACACCATGCATTGATGGGTGGTGAGGTCCCATATTGACTATCATGAGGTCTTTTCTTGTAGCTGGTACAGTCATAGGTTTTTCCTGATTCATTCTTCCATGAATTGCTGAAAGCGAAAAGAAGTTCATCAAACTTTAAGCGAATAATTCAAACTAACTCTTCAAATTAACGAGTTTTTCTCTCTCGAATATCCAACTGTCCTATTAATTCTTTATAACGTGCTCTGTTTTTTTTTGACAAATAAGCCAGCAGCCGTTGACGTTTTCCCAGAATTTTCCGCAGACCTCTCTGAGATAAATAGTCTTTTTTGTGTAATTCCAAATGTGAGGTAAGTCTCCGTATCTTGTTGGTGAAACTTACTACTTGAAATTCAACGGATCCGCTATTTTCTTTGTTTTCTTCTTGTTCTTGCAAAATAATTGAAATAAATGAATTTTTTACCATAAAAGAATTTCACACTCCCCTTTTTACAGATAGTTATTTTATTGGATCAGTAATAATAGTAATAATAATGTAAGAAATTTTAATGTAGTATACACAATAATCAAAAATTTTTTATAGATTCCTGTTTTTTTCAATGAACATTAATGAATCCTTTTTTGGAGTTCATTTGTATAGTCATACAAAAAGAGGATACCAAATCGTTTAGTACGAAGATTCTGTTGATTAATTTATAGCTTTAATTTTTACGCCATTTACTTATCCTAGAGGGGGATGTAAGACAGCGCATATGAGCATCGGGTTGTTTGCATATAACATGGATATTTACAGATCACGGACAGAAAAACAAAAATGAAAAATCTGATTGATAGAACAACATAATATATAGAAAACTCAAAAATTTAAATCAGGGGTACATATATATCCTTAACATACTCAAGCGGCTCCCATTATTGGTATCAAACCAATAGCGATTCATACAAGCTAAATCTTCTAATCGATAATTAGGCCAAAAAAATAACTTGAATTTAATTAATTCATTTTTTTTTCGGTCGAAATTTTTACTTTCATCCAAAAATTGACTCCAATTTTTTATCTTGTTCTCCTTGGAAAATGTTTTATTTCTATGCGCACCATTCTGATTCTTTAAATTCAAATTGAAAGAAATTAGAATTCGCAATTCTCTACGACGTCTAGATGATAAAATTTTTTCAGGAACAAGCAAATCATAATTATTTTTGTCTTTATTTAGAGTTTTCCTTTTATGTCTTGGAATGGATTCATCAAAATTATTCTTAGCAACATTTTTGGGGTTTCGGTATCTTTGATTACTTTGGTGCTTACTTTTATGAACCAATGAAATACCTATGATTTGATACATAAAAAACTGTCCGTCATTTTTTACAGATAGACGGGTAGGTTCCATAATTAATATTCCCTTTTTCGTTAATTGTGTAAGATTTAAACGCCTTCTCATTATATCCAGATTCATTTCTTTCCTTTGAATATAGGATATAGTAATTTTTCTTACATTTATGAGGCTAAGCAGGAGACCATATATCTGGATATTATTCATCATTTTTTGATTCAATTGATTCAAACGTCCAGTCCATCTTAATTGAAAAGGAAAATCTCCTTTAAGCAATACTTTTAGTTTTTCGATCGATTCTAAAAAATATTCTTCAATATTGTTTTGATTCTTTAATTCAAAATATTGTTTTGAATTTGATGGTCTAAAATTTAAAAAATATTCATTCGCCTCTTGTTTTCCTTTGATATTTGGATTTTCACTAAAATTTGGATTGATATTCAAATTAAAAAGAAGTAAGTTGCTTGGGATAAACCAAGGTTTCTCTTTATATTTATGATAAAGTATTAAAAACTCTGGAAATAAAAAAACTTTCGGATTCGATATGAGGTGATTTAAGATTAAGAATTTTTCATTCATTCCCATCCAATCAAAAGACACCCCCATCCAATCAAAAAAGACCTTTTTATAATTGATTTCGGAATTTGATTTAATTGGAAGATAAAAAAGACCATTATTATGAGAATTCTCCGTTATTTGGTCCTTATTAGGTTCAACCTGAATATTTGTATTAAATTTCCAACCCAAATATTTTCTATCTGTATTTTTTTCCATATATATAATATCACTTTTTTCTAGATAATTCTTGATAGGAATATTATTGAGTATGTTAAAAAAAGTTTCTTTATTTTTGGTGGAATTTTCTTGCTTCTTTATTGTTTCTAATGATGATCTATAAATATCAGACTTATTCTTAGTTTCAGAATTCATATATTTATATGAGAAAAGATCATATCTATAGTTTTTTTGAAAATTCTCCTCTTTATTTGGTAATAAATATACTTTCCAATTTTGTTTTTTTTTGTAATCCAATAATGGGTCTTTTTCATAGGAATACCTTTTCTTTAAATCATCATTTTGAGACATTTGAGACATATGGCATTGATTTATTTGATTTCGCCATTTTTGTGGGACTAATGTAGACCATGTAATCTGAGATAAATCATATTGATAATGACTTCTTAACCAGTTTTTCCATGGATTCTTTTCATAATTTGAAAGTTTGTTATGTCTTACTTTGGAATCAAATATTCCTTGTGTTCCAAAAAAATCCTTTATTTCATTCTTAAGAAAAAAAGATGGTCCATTATATTGAAGAATAGATCTTAACTTATTGAAGTTAATAACTTGGGTTTGTGATAATTTAAAAAATACATATTTTTGTGACAAGTAAGATAAATCAAAAAAAATATGTGGCTTCTGCTTACTATTTCTAAGATTATCAAAAGCCTTTTTTATAGTCATAGGCGAAATGAAGTCAATTTTATTTTGTTTTTTTTTATTAATTCTTTCTTTATCTTTATTTATTTCATTATTGTCAATGTATTTTTCAAGAATTTTTTTTGTTGATTCCATAAAAAGTTGTAGAGAAATTCTGCGCATATTAATTATACATAAAAAGATATCTACGTATATTTTTTCAATGCAAAATTGAAATATTAATTCAATATTTTTTCTTTTTAATATTTTCCAAATTTTTGGGGGTGATTCTCGATTAGTCTTTTTATTTTTTTTCATTATTTCTATTTGATTTCTGATTGTGTTTCTTCTATCAATTCTATGTTTAATCTCTTCTTTTGCCTGTGAATAATCTCTAGATTTATTTTGACTAAATGATTCATGAATTATCTGAGTGCTGATTATCGAATCCTTTTCTGTTTGAGTTTCACTTGATTCATATATTTCTCTCGGTATAAATAATGGAATTTTCTTTCCTTTTAAAAGTATTTGTTTTAAAAAGAAAAATGCTTTTTCTTGTTGCTTTGTTATTTTTTTTAAAACTCTTTGAACTCTAAAATTAAAATTTCTTATTTCGACTTTGTAGTCTATATCTTTAAAAACGGGTTCAAAAAAGGAAGGTGTTTTTCGAGGAGGACCAAAAGGATATTCTGTTTCCATTCCCAAAACTGTTAAAAAACAAGAATCAAAATCATCTTGTTGCTTTCGATCTCTATCAGAGAGTCGTAGCTTAGATCCGTGCCACGGTTTCAAATGAAAAGGATATAAGATTTTGATCTGAAAACCTTCTATTAACC
>JARVZY010009179.1:0-28008 GCA_030686995.1 Artemisia argyi
ATTTACGAGTCTTGTAGCTAGACTCAAGGTCATGGGTTACTACGTGACCTCATCATTGGTTCCACTCTCTAGGTCGTCTTCTAAACCAGTTTTGTATTCTGGACCTAGTTGTAAGCATTCTTTGTAGAAACCAAGCATCCTATTCTTTACATATTCTACTCCTCTACGTCTATCCTCCTCATTCCTATAATAAGCCGCTTGCTTGTGTTCTTTTTCAAAATTAGAGAGAAGGCGGTATTGCTCAATCTTGTAGGGCATTTGATAGGCAACCTCATCATTCTCTTCCTTGAATCTAACTATCCCTAAAGTCAGATCATAACTCATCCTAGTGGCTTAAACAAATGGTTTTCCAAGTATTATTTGGCTTAGGCAAGCATCTATCACCGGACGAGTGTCTTCCACTATCATAAAATCGATCTCAAAGGTGAGATTCCCTATAATCACATGCAATCCCTTCACTCTTCCTGCAAAATTACTTATCAGATACTTATTAGGCATCATCCTAAAATTAAGTTGCTTCTTCATCACCCAATTGTAATAAGTCCTAGTCATGATGTTCACGGGGGATCTAGGGTCGATGTAAGCTTTCCATATATGCATGTGCCTGATATTGCATGGTATCTTAATGTTAGAGGGGTCTCCCATTTTGATAAGGGGTCTGCCAAAGATATATGGTCTCTCGGGACTATCGAATAAATCCTTATGGTACTCCCGTTCTTCCTTGGTTGGCAACTTATCAAAGTATTTTTCTATAGGCTCTACCTCCTCTATTTCCTCTTCCTTGTTAACCTCAACTTCCTTACTCTCATCCTTAGTCTCGGCTTCTACTCTAACTTCATCCTTGTCACTCTCTTCTATCTCCTTATCTATTGGCTTAATGGTGACAACATTGACAAAGTGGACCTATTTGGATGATGAGGGATCCTTAATTTGGATTCCACTATTGGTGTCCCTAGTGTCCTTCCTAGGTGTGATTAACGCTTGGTTGTTGAGGGCTTTCAACAAGTTGTCAATCTTGTTGGTCATCTCCGTTTGTTGTTGGTTGAATTCGGTTTCAAACCTAGCTATACGAGCTTCTTGAGATGCCATAAACTTTGACATCAATCCTTCAAGATTGTTGGTACTACCATAGTTGTTAGAAGGATTGTTGTTGAAAGTACGGTTGGATGGTGGACCGTTTGGTTGGTAACGACTAGGTCGGGTATACTCTCCTAAGGTTCGGGGCCTAAGGGATTCTAGTGGTGGGTTTTGTTGTGGTGGGATGACGGGTTCAAAGATGTTCCCATCGTCCATGATGTTGGGTGGTTACGAACAAAGACACAAAGAAATGAGATAGACTAAAGAGAACCTAAAAATAAAAATAAAATCTTACTAGAAAGGAATCTAGCAAGTAGACCTAATAAAAAGAAATTCTAACCTAGACAATAACTATTCCCCGGGCTGCGGCGCCAAAAACTTGATACGTGGGAATCGCACCAGGCTTTACCTCTCAAGGGATCCTGAGAAGCTTACAACCCCCACCAGGCAGTGTACCTGATCGTTGTAGTATAGTATAGTGACAAGTACCGGGGGATTGATCGTTCAACTTGAGAATAGTGTCGCTAGGATTAGAAAACCTAAAGACTAGGTCTAGAGATGAGGGATGATTCTTTTTGTATTAAATTATATTTAAGTGTTTTAAATATTAATAATAAGTATTAATTAGTATTTATTTAATATTAAATAATTAATTAGGGTTAAAATTTATTTTCTTTTTCTAAAAATTTTCTTTTACTTTTTAGTTTGTAAAAAAGTCATTTTCAACCCCTGGGGGTTTTCAGATTTCCGTTTTCACTTTTTATTTCGTACGTTCGCGTTATTTTAAACGTGAACGTACGCGTTTTAAGTTTTAAACGTTTCTGGTTTTTCTTACTTTCTTGTCTTATTCTTATAGCTTGTTTAAGCTATTTCTTCGTATATTCCTTAGTTTAATCACACACAATCCCCTTTCTCATCCAAATTCACCCGATCACGAAACCGTTTGTTAACCATCCACACCTCGTCGGGACTTAACGACCCGGGGAAACCTTATACTTCCGCGGAGCATTGAGCCTTAGGAGTTTGACTTGTTTGACCACATCCGTGGTTGAATTTAGTTGACTGCTTTTGCCTCAATCAAATTTTGGCGCCGCTGCCAATTTCAAATGTTTGTCCAAACATCTTGAATGAAAGTCCGATTGAGATTGTTTCTTCCACATCATGCTTCCCCAAGGACAAATGAATTCGGGGTCGAGTCAAGCTAGCGACTCGGTAAACAAAAACAATAGCATGCTTATAGGGTTTTCACCTTAAGTGTGGGGGAGTCCCCCATGCTATGGTTACAAGAGTGAAAAACAAAATGGTGTTTTCCACGCTTAGCTTGTAATGTTGCCCTTTTACGTTCAAAATGTCGGCATAATATACGGGATTTTGAATATTGAGGACAATATTCACGCTAAGTGTGGGGGGTATTTCGCTATTCTAGCGAATTTTATCACATTTTACTATATAATACCCCCGTTTTAGCCAAAATTTAAAAAATTTTAAAAAATTTTCACTGGTGCTTCAAAATTTTTGTGGTAATCAATCCGCCTTGTTTAACCGAAAAAAGGGATTGGCTAGTCCAGGAGCAAACGGCTCTTGGTAAAGACATCTCAAATCCGTTTATGGCTTGCAATTTGCCCAAAATTGTATGGTTCCTCAACTCCCCAAAAACAAATGAGTTGGCTAGCCCGCAAGATTATGGCTTGTGGTAAAGGCCGTGGAAAATCCATAATTGGTAATCAGCTCACCAAGTTGTTGACTATTCTATCAAGAGTTGGCTAGTCCAGAAGAAAACGACTCCTGGTAAAGACAAATCAAATCCGTTGACAGCTGGTTGTTTGCTCAAAATCACACGGTTATCAGGTGTGCCACAGTTCTTACACCTGGCTACTCCAGAAGTGATGGCTTTTGGTAAAGAGTTTAAAATCCATCAAGTTTTCAAAACAGTATTGCTAGGGACTAGCAATAGTTTAGTGTGGAGGATTAATGAGTGCTCAAACACTCATAATTTTTGGTCAAATCTGAACTGCAAAACATACAAAAACACTCAGAAATGCATCAAAATACTAAAAATATTTCAAAATTGTGTTTTATATGTTTTAGATGCAAAATGAGCAAAAACAAATGAAAAACGTACAAAGTTTGCAAAATTGGTAGTTTCAGTCCCCCAACTTTCAAAAATTGGCAAAAATAGTCCCTGAGCTCTTATTTTAAAAGAAAAGTCACCAAAGGTCCTTTTGAAATCATAAGTTGTCATATTTTGTCCTTTGGTGAAAAATTTCAAAGTTTTGGAAATTTACAGTTTAGTCCCTGGAGTTTTAGAAATTGGCAGATTTGGTCCCTGGTGGGATAATTTTGAAAGGAAAATCATTTTTTGTCCTTGGAAAATCAAAATGTGTCAAATATGGTCCTTGGAAAAAATGTTTGTGAAAATTACATGTTTGGTCCCTATACTTTGCAAACTTGTCAAAATTGGTCCCCGGAAATCTCATTTTTGGAAATTTCACTTTATGGTCCTTGGAATATTAATATATGGCAAGTTTTACCCTTGTGACTACTTTGGGAACAATACAATTTCAGTCCCTCACATTTTTAAAATAACAAAATTGGTCCTTGTGAAATCATAAAAAACCAAACGGACCAATGATTATTTCTATTTACCCATTAAACCAAACCCAACAACTACACCACCCCAAGCCCAATCCACTCCACCTTATCACTCCCTACCTCAGCCCACACAAACCAGCCCAACACCCTAATATATCTTACCCCGTCCCTTTTTATCACCCCAAGTCAAACCCTTCGTTGACCAACTCCACCCTCCCCACTTGAACCTGCAAACACTGTGTACCCCCCCCCCCCCAAACCTCACCAACTCTGCAACATCACCTCTCCATGTCCCCCTAGCCTCCACTAAACCACAAAACGCATTAATTGAGCATAAAACACTCCAAGTTATCCCAACTGCCAAAGTCCCACTTTTCCCGCCAAACAACATTTGAAGGCTGGGATCAATTCAACTAATCCAATGGCCATAAAGCAATGTGGGAAAGGAAGAAAGAGACTGCAGGAACTATATAAGTCAAGAAAAAGAGGAAAGTAGTAGCAGCTAGCTTAATAGAATAGTAAAGTAGTGTAGTTTAGTTTTTCATGTCATTTAACTTAAATTTCCATGTCCAGTGTAATTTCTAAGTTTAATAATGTTGTATTAAGTAATTTCAGTGTATCTTAAACTCATTTCAAGCTTCAATTTCAGTTACAAGTTAAAATTTCATTTTATGCATTTTGTGAAATTGACAACTTCACTTCAATCTTGTTATAAGTTGTTTCAGTATTCCATAAGCTCAATATAAGTTATTTACAAGCTTCTATAAGCTTCAGATGCAGTTACACAAGTTTTTATTAAAATTCTCAAAAATACAAAATAATTAGTGATAAATAGAAAAATAATCAAAAATCAGTGGAGGAGAAGATTGAAGCAAGATTCATAGCTGATTTTGGAATTATAGGGTATTAGTGCCTTGTGGAAGGCTATAAGGTGTGTTCTTGGGCCTTGGTACTTCATTTCATAGAGTGGATCACTTGTAAGACTATTTTTCCATTCTTGGTATTTAACTGAACCAGTGCTTGTTGTAGTGTTTATATTGTTCTTTTGTACTCATTCAGTGCATCTTAGTAGAATTGTTGCTCTAAGTTACTTAAATGATCATTAGATTTCACTCTGTTTACTTTTCTTAGTTAAACTGCTACTTTAGTATGAAATGGATTCTTGGGTCTTTGTTGTTACTATTTATGTTTATGAGTTAATTTAAGCTTATTATGTCATGTTATGTACTTATGCATCAGTGTTAATGTCTAAATCAGTGTTTTGAGTGATAAGTCTCTTATCCACTCATTTATAGGAGTGTTTGGTTTAAAGCTTGATTTCGAGTTCCTGTTGTTTGCTGGTTGTTCACATGGCATAAACACATTTCATTATTCATATTTAAGAGGTTTAGGACTTAAATCTTGTAGGTTATTTCAACATAAGTCAAAATTACCCTTGTATGTATGCTAACTGTCAACTGTTTGACAGTTGGAGAACCAAATCATTACCATAGCTTTGAAACTTGTTTAAGTAGCTTAATTTAGTTTCATAATTGCATAATACATCAGTTTAAGTCAGTTGGACCTAATCAAAATCCACCAAAGTCAAATTTTCAAGTTCATTTCAAAAAGTCAAAAGTAGTTGTGTAGAAAAAACCAAAAGTTCAAGCAATTTTAATGAATTTTGTGTTTGATCTCTTGGCCTGAAACTTGTTATTATGTGTTGTCTACCAGCTTAACTTTGTGTTTCCACCATTTGTATATTTTTGTGATTTTCTTGCTGGGCCCCACTTTGCCCCAAAGGAGGCTGTAGGGAACACCCCTGCTCTGCTGTGCAGATCAGATAGCCACCACCACCACTTGGTGGTGGTTTTCTGGCAACCCTTGTGGTCCTCAGGCCTTCACCTTGGTACATTTCAACCCCCCTCCTAGTAGGGTTTATGTTTTGAACATTTGTTTGACCTAGAACCTTGGGGGACCCACCTGATTCAAGCATCTCTTTCTGTCCCCATTTTCAGTCCTCAACAAAGTGTCAAAGTGCTTATTTGAGCTTTATTGCTTATCTTGATTGGCTTATTTGTTCAAATCTTGTCTAAATATGTTCATCTAACTTATTGGGACATGATTTCATCATAGTGGACCCCACACAAGCTCAATTGAGCTCATTTTCCCACTTGGTCAACTGTGGTCAACAGTCATAGCTTTTAGGCTCCATAGTGCTTATTTTTAACTTATAAAAAAGTTGTTTTTATAAAAAGTTAATGTTTTTAGTTGTAAATTAGTTTTCTAAAAGAAAAATCCAGAAAAGTCAAGTCAATTTTAAGTGATAGTTTCTATTTAATTTTATTTAAATTTTAATTTTCATTTTTAGATTTTTGTTAAGTACTTGTCATTTTTATATTTTTATTAATTTCCTCTTATATTAAAGTATTTATAATAATTTTCTCAGATTTTTATTTTATCATTTAGTATTTATTAGAATTAATCTTAGTTTTATTTATTATTAATTAATAATTAGTATTAAATAGCATAATTAGTTTTTATTAAGTAAAACCTAGTTTTTATATTTTTCCTAGCTTTTATATAATGTAAAATAATTTTAGAAATTTTCTTGTAATTTTTACTGTTCATTTTCTATTTTTCTTAATTTAAAATAGTTTAATTAGATAATTAGTAATTAATTAATAATTAATTAATATAAAATTCACAAAAAGACAAAAATACTTATTTTTATTTTTTAAACTTATTTTTAGTTATTTTATAATTTTAGAAATTTTATTTTCATTTTTCTAATATTTAATTAGTATTAAATTATATTTAAGTGTTTTAAATATTAATAATAAGTATTAATTAGTAGTTATTTAATATTAAATAATTAATTAGGGTTAAAATTTATTTTCTTTTTCTAAAAAATTTTTTTACTTTTTAGTTTGTAAAAAAGTCATTTTCAACCCCTGGGGGTTTTCAGATTTCCGTTTTCACTTTTTATTTCGTACGTTCGCGTTATTTTAAACGTCAACGTACGCGTTTTAAGTTTTAAACGTTTCTGGTTTTTCTTACTTTCTTGTCTTATTCTTATAGCTTGTTTAAGCTATTTCTTCGTATATTCCTTAGTTTAATCACACACAATCCCCTTTCTCATCCAAATTCACCCGATCACGAAACCGTTTGTTAACCATCCACACCTCGTCGGGACTTAACGACCCGGGGAAACCTTATACTTCCGCGGAGCATTGAGCCTTAGGAGTTTGACTTGTTTGACCACATCCGTGGTTGAATTTAGTCGACTGATTTTGCCTCAATCAAATTTTGGCACCGCTGCCAATTTCAAATGTTTGTCCAAACATCTTGAATGAAAGTCCGATTGAGATTGTTTCTTCCACATCATGCTTCCCCAAGGACAAATGAATTCGGGGTCGAGTCAAGCTAGCGACTCGGTAAACAAAAACAATAGCATGCTTATAGGGTTTTCACTCTAAGTGTGGGGGAGTCCCCCATGCTATGGTTACAAGAGTGAAAAACAAAATGGTGTTTTCCACGCTTAGCTTGTAATGTTGCCCTTTTACGTTCAAAATGTCGGCATAATAGCCGGGATTTTGAATATTGAGGACAATATTCATGCTAAGTGTAGGGGGTATTTCGCTATTCTAGCGAATTTTATCACATTTTACTATATAATACCCCCGTTTTAGCCAAAATTTCAAAAATTTTAAAAATTTTTCACTGGTGCTTCAAAATTTTTGTGGTAATTAGTCCGCCTTGTCTAACCGACAAAAGGGATTGGCTAGTCCAGGAGCAAACGGCTCTTGGTAAAGACATCTCAAATCCGTTTATGGCTTGCAATTTGCCCAAAATTGTATGGTTCCTCAACTCCCCAAAAACAAATGAGTTGGCTAGCCCGCAAGATTATGGCTTGTGGTAAAGGCCGTGGAAAATCCATAATTGGTAATCAGCTAACCAAGATGTTGACTATTCCATCAAGAGTTGGCTAGTCCAGAAGCAAACGGCTCCTGGTAAAGACAAATCAAATCCGGTGACAGCGGGTGGTTTGCTCAAAATCACACGGTTATCAGATGTGCCACAGTTCTTACACCTGGCTACTCCAGAAGTGATGGCTTTTGGTAAAGAGTTTAAAATCCATCAAGTTTTCAAAACAGTATTGCTAGGGACTAGCAATAGTTTAGTGTGGGGGATTGATGAGTGCTCAAACACTCATCATTTTTGTTATATTGCAAGATAAAGATAAATTTTCAGAATACCAGGTACTTAAATCTGTTAAAGTAATTTAGTGTTATATAACGTTTAGTGATGCTTTATTAAATAAAGTAAGAAATTTTTCAAAACTTTTGCAAGTTTTTGCCGCAAGTTTACAATGAAGAGGCATACAATGGCAATAAAGACATATACATTGTAATCTCAGAAGGATACCGCTATAGAGTATCGTTAAACACTCCGCGATACGGGCTTTGGTATCTAGATGGGAAAAAATGGACAGAATTTTGCAACCGAAGCCTAAATGAGGATGTTCAAATGTTGCACTTTGTTGAAGAAGGGGAAGATTGTTTTTATGTTACGGGGTACAACAGTGATGGAAAGGAAGTGGGAGGTTACAATGTAAACAGGTCTACTTATAAGAGGTTCAGAACCAATGTTTTACCTTACCCACATTTGCCTCATGTATTGTAAATTAACACTTATTTTAGTTGAAGTTCATAAAGTAGACTATATTGGGACTAATAGTTTTGTACCAACACATTCCTAATGTTTTTATGTTATAATTTTCAACGCATGCAATTCCTGGTGAACTACTACCAGGATTAAATGACCTGGATGTAATAACCATTCTTGCAAACGGAATGAATTACCAAGCTTATGTGCGGCACATAACCACGTGTGGTCATAACGTCTATCACTTGTTGGGTGAGACGTGGAATACATTGGTCGAGAATATTGGTCTGGAAGCTGGGACAACATGTGTCCTGACTAAAGATGTTGATAACATGTTCTGGTTTGATGCATTTAACGACGACGGGAGCATCATAACACAACCGGTTTTCAAAGGAGCAGCTACTTTGAGGAAGACGCAACTAAAACTGGATTTCTTTGAACAAAGTAAGTATTACTTTATGCTGTTTCATAATTCAACCTTTTATGAGTGTGTCATGCAACTGATTGGTAACTTAAAAAATACAAACTTGTGAATTGTAGAGGACGATAGAATGAAACATATTTGCTTCTGGCCATTCCACATGGATCATTTTGGTGAAGGTCATAGGAGCTTCTATAAAAGTTATGCGCAGATACAGTGCAAGAACAGATTGGTATAGACTTTGCATGCGCTTTTAATTATAAATTTTTAATGATGGGTTAATATATTATATTAATATTATGCATAAATTGCAATTATTATAGGCTATACCTGCTGATTTCCTGAAGGAACACCCTATGCACATGTACGACACGGCACTTATCATACACCAAGAATATCGAGAGTTTATGAGCATTCGTATGGAACCACATAAAGAAGCTCCTAACAGAACCAATCATGTTAACATTCATGGACAGTGGAAGTTGTTGGCAGCAACATGTGGATTCCCATATCCAAAGGTGATCAGGTTCAAGTACGTGTCTAATGGGGAACATGTGGATGCTGAAGAAGGTAAAAACCCTCACTTCCCGATATTCCACATATGTTAAGCATCTCTATGGTCAAAACTTTTGTTCAGCGGTAAACCTTTGTAATTCGATAAAGCAGGCGGATAGTTAAATGTGTTTGATGTTGTCTTAAAGACATTTTAGGATAAACATGTGTTATTTTGTGTTTTGATGCATACAATGGTATGTATCCAGGTCTGTTTAGAACAATATTACGATTTCAGATGTTGGTTTAGTATGTTACGTGGTTGGTACTTATGGTTGTAGTATTTGTGATTTGATCCAGCAGCAAAGTAGTTATGTGTGTCTACTGTTTGTTTAAAAACAATTACGGGTAAACTTGGTTTATTTTGTTTTTTGTTGGTATTAACTGGTTGTATACAAGTATGTTTTTAAGAATATGGACATATGCACTTATGGTTTTGTAAGTGAATATGTTAATGATGCTTAGGGATTGCACCAGGCTTTACCTCTCGAGGGATCTCGAGAAGCTTACAACCCCCACCAGGCAGTCTACCTGATCGATGTAGTATAGTATAATGACAAGTACCGGGGGATTGATCGTTCAACTAGGAATAGTGTCGCTAGGATTAGAAAACCTAAAGACTAGGTCTAGAGATGAGGGATGATTCTTTTTGTAGTTTTATAATTTTTATAAAAGCAAGTAAAAATCTCGGTTTTGAAGGAGTTGGGCGGAATTAGTTGCTATTCAACTAACCCAATACTAAGATGCAATCAAAATAAAATACTAGAAATGAAAATAAAACTAAATTAAACTATTGGTGTGAGAAATATATGGGAGAATTGTGTTTACTTAGATTTCACTACTCCCTAGATATCTTTTACAGGTTAATTACTAGTTACAGTTGCGTGGATGACGGGTTGTATTCCTTAATACCATTCATGGGGTGGCGTACTTACTTCCCCAATCCTATAAGCGCCTACTTCACTCCTATGTCGAGCCGGCTAAGAAGCTCCTAACATGGGATCACTAGAATTTGCTCATGCATTAAATACAACCAATAAAACCTAGTACACATCGGTTCATGTTTTTTAAGATGTTCAAGCATGTTACACAATGGAGATCTGCCAGTTTTCTTAAGCCTAACATTGAAATCATTCATCCATTACAACTATAAACAAGAAATCAACCTATAATTAACATCTAGGTTTCATTACGTCTAAGCAAACACATGATAGATCTAGCCTAGCATGTTGGAATCAAGACAAGCATAAGATATATTCAAACAACACATAGACATATTGAATGAATTGAAAGAAGACTTATCTCAATTGAACATGAAAGGATTCAAGGGGTGAAAACCATTGAAAAAACAGTTAAAAACGACCTAGGGTTTACAAAGTTCGACCCTAGTATTCTCCACACAAGTTTCTCTTTTTATGAATGAAAAATAGAAAAGTATATACATATTCTGAAGGGTGACGGCGTCAAGAACAAATTGCTGATGCCGTCATCTCGCCGCCAAATAATTTCTCGGACTGCCTAGATCTAGGTCTGACGCCGTCATGTGTATTCCTTATGCAGGCCGTCACAATATTAACTCTTGACGCCCTTCTCTTGACGCCTTCAGGTTTTCACTGGGTCGCCACGGATTTTACTCTTGACGCCGTCATGATTCTCTTCTTGACGCCATCATGATTCTCTTCTTGACGCTGTCATGATTCTCTTCTTGACGCCGTCAGGTACTGTTCCCAGCATGGAAAATTAAGTCTTTGCCGTTTTCTTCACTTTTATGCTCCAAAAACGTCCAAATTGCTCCCTTTTCCAGAATTCACTCCCAAAGTACCTAAAATCACAAAAGGAAGGATTTAGGGCAATATTTGATCAAATAAATTCAATTTCGGGCTTAAATGACCCCCTAAAAGTGGTTCATTTTTCGCCTCATCATATACCCTTACACTTGAGATTTGCTTGTCCTCAAGCAAATGCGCCTTTATTCTAATCAAAATACAAGTTAGGGGTCATTTAACACTAATATAAAAGTAATTACAACAAATAACCATTCCACTAAAGACCAAAGACAAGCACGGAGGTCATACAATAGCACCTCACAAATAGTGTTTAGATACTCACATCTCTCGGGTGTAATAAAGTATATATCTCAATATGGAAATGGAAAACATCTCTCACTACCTGTCATAGCAAAATAGATTACCATGGGCTTGGGAAAGGATCAAACCTCCACCACACCTCCACCACATGGCGTAAGCACCTAGGATAAACTATCAAAGAGGTCTTTTAAAGGGTTGTAACGTTAGGTGTATGGATATGGAATACACGGTTTTATTGGATATAGACTAGACTCAACTTAAGCTAATAAATCAAAAATAACAAAAACATAAAATGAACATAGAATGAAAAGGGATGGTAGTCCGTATGTTTTATTTATTTATTTTTTATTTTTTTGTCTTTTTTTTTATTTTTTTTGTTATTTTTTTTTTATTTTGTTTTTTGCATACACTCTTACCCTACCATCCAAAATAATACATCATAGGGGATGAACATTCCCCTTACACTTGATTCTTTACATACTTTACAATAAACTAATCTAATGACTCGAATTAAGAAAATCAAAACACTTGGAGTACTTTTAAGATTAAGGCACATACGAGGGTAATATATGATGTTCTTCCCCATTACTCCATGAAATAAGTACTTTACCCATGAGTCCCAATCGTCCCAAAACAATATGTACAAGGATATGACTCGACTTAGCAACCATGTAATCAATTAGATAGTTAACTTAGGGTTTAACAAATAACAATAATGCACTAAATATGAGTGCATACACGGAAGGCTAAGGCGATTTGGGTGTACATTTAAGTGGGGTGTAACAAATTCTTCCATTAAGTAAGATGCTTAAAGTTAGAAACGAAAAGATAGGCTCGGAGGGGTGTACTAGGGGTTTCATGTACTAAAAATGAGTACAACGCTAAGGTGTGGGAAAAATTAATTGACTTAACTAGCCAAGTAATATGACTTAAATGGTCAAGTAATTATGATACGGGTTTAACACAAGGGTGATCCTAATGCCTCTTATCATGTAGTAAATCCTACCACACGAATGTAGTCTCACAAGCGGTCTCGGGATGCATCACTAACGCAAGTTCTAGAATCTAAATCCTACCGGTACACTCATAAGCACTAATAGTAAATGCTTTTCCTATCAAATCTAAAGGCGAACCTCACATATTTGGGTGGAAAATTTTTCTGAATAGTACGGTCTTGTGCTAGTCATACAATCTCCTATCCATGAGACGCTTGCTTTGGCTAAAGTTTCACTTCTAAATGTTGTAAAATATTTTAAATTTGGCGCTAAAATTGCACTAACAAGTATTTCTCATAGTTTTATTACACATCTAACATCAAACAAACAAACTCAAGCGAAAGTGTATATGTAAGGTATCATCATTTTACCCTCCCCTTACACTTAGGATGAACATTGTCCCCAATGTTCAAGTAAATAATGTAAAAGTGAAATAAGTAAAAAGAATGAAATCAAATACTCCCCTGATTCGCTCGGTATGGAAAATAAGGTGGCCAGGTTAGATCTTCTTCCAAGAAAATGAACAATCAAAGCTTCCCTTCCAGAATATAAATCATCTTCTTGTCATACATAACCTGTTAAACCTGAGAAAATAGACAAGGCAACCTCGCGTAAAATCGGCGGCAATCTATATATGCTAACAAATCCTAGAAAACAAAATAAGATATAATGCTTGTGGAATGATGTTTGCAGATTTCCTGGAGATTATAAAACTAAAGATTCAACAAAAATTTTAAGACTCCGTTAGAAAAACGAAACTGGTAAAATTTCCTGATTTTTTACACATGACGCCGTCAAGAGTAAACTCGTGACGCCGTCAGAAGTGACCTGTGGAAATTCTTATGTTAAGTTTCCAGAAAATTTCTGGAAAAACTTCGTCCTACTTCCTGGAAAATCCTGCAAAACATCATTATGACTTGATACAAGCATTTGACTCTAACAAATACGAATATACATGTTCACTTATTATTGTGGAGAATCATGATCGGTTTTGTTTCTTAGAAACATATTTGGGGTTTCCCCTTACACTTATCTTTTGCAAAAATACCTTTGGATGAAGTTAAGACTAGGCCAAACAACAAAATAAAGTATTTTCATCATTTTAGTTTTGAAACATGATCTACCAACAATAAAAATAAAGCATGCATACGGAAGCAAATAACAAACAAACAAAAATAAAAAGCAGACAAAGCATGGGTTGCCTCCCAAGAAGCGCTTTTTTTTATTTACGAGTCTTGTAGCTAGACTCAAGGTTATGGGTTACTACGTGACCTCATCATCAAATGTTACATCCTCCTCACTAATCATTTCATTATTATTTTCTTGATAATGTTTTACACGTTGTATGTTGACAGTAAATTCTCTACCTTCATCGTCTAATAACACAACGGCTCCAGTTTTAGAGGAACTTTTCACCGTAAATGGTCCATACCATCTAGACTTGAGTTTCCCTGGAAATAAACTTAACCTAGAGTTGTACAATAGGACTTTGTCTCCATCTGAAAATTCCTTGGGTTTCTTAATTCTTTGGTCATGCCATCTTTTTGCCCTCTCTGTATATATAATGGAGGACTCATAAGCTTCTAATCTAAGCTCATCAAGCTCGTGTAATTGCAAGAACCTATTGGTTCCGGCAATTGTATAGTCTAAATTACATGACTTAAGCGCCCAATAAGCCTTATGTTCTAACTCTACTGGCAAGTGACATGCCTTACCATACACCATGCGAAACGGGGTCGTTCCAATAGGTGTCTTGTAGGCGGTTCGGAATGCCCATAAGGCCTCGTCGAGTTTAAATGACCAGTCTTTTCTATTCTGACTAACCATTTTTTCTAGTATTCTTTTAATAGCCCTGTTTGTGTTTTCGACCTGGCCATTGGTCTGTGGATGATAAGCGGTGGAAAATCGATGGGACACCCCATACCTCCTCATGACTTTTTCTATTTGCGCATTGCAAAAGTGGGTTCCTCTATCACTGATGAGGGCTTTAGGAATCCCGAATCTAGCGAAAAGCCTTTTTAGGAAATTAATAACCACCCTGGCAATGTTGGTCCTAAGGGCTTGTGCCTCTACCCATTTTGAAACATAATCGATGGCAACTAAAATGTATTCATTCCCTCCTGAAGATGGAAAGGGTCCCATGAAGTCAATTCCCCAGACATCGAAAACCTCACATACTTGTATAAAATTCTGAGGTGCTTCATCCCTATGTGATATGTTCCCGGCTCGTTGACATGCATCGCATGCTTGTACAATTTCTTTGACATCACAAAAAATTGTGGGCCAATACAATCCCGTGTCAAAATTTTTTCGGGCGGTGGTGCTTATCCCATGATGGCCTCTAGAGGGGTCAGAGTGACATTCCCTCATAATCTTTACTGCCTCGCTCTCCGAAACACAACATCTGATTATTTGGTCAGGACACCTTCGGAATAAAAATGGTTCACCCCAAAAGTAGTATTTTAACTGAGAAAAGAACCTTTTCCTTTCGTATCTAGTCAGGTGTTCCGGAACAAGTTTGCTTGCGAGATAGTTGGCAAAATCGGCGTACCAAGGCTCCGAATCAGTTATTGACATGAGTTGTTCGTCAGGAAATGAATCCCGAATCTCACTTCTATCGTGCTCATCCAAGGGATTTTCAAGATGGCATAGATGATCTGCGGCCAGATTTTCTGCCCCCCTCTTATCACGAATCTCAACATCAAATTCTTGTAACAACAAGATCCACCGAATTAGTCGTGGCTTAGCATCTTGCTTAGCAAAAAGATATCGAAGAGCCGAATGATCAGTGAAAACGACTGTCTTTGAAAGGACAATATATTCTCGGAATTTGTCGAATGCGAACACTACGGCTAACAATTCTTTTTCGGTGGTAGAGTAATTCTCTTGAGCGGGATTCATGGTTTTGCTAGCTTAGTAAATAGGTTGGAATAGCTTGTCATGCCGTTGGCCCAATACAGCCCCGACTGCGAAATCGCTAGCGTCGCACATGATTTCAAACGGTAACTCCCAGTTGGGTGTAATCATGATTGGAGCTTGTGTGAGCTCCTTTTTTAAGAGATCAAATGCATCCTTGCATTCTTGGGAGAAATCGAAAGGAGCATCCTTCATTAGCAATTGAGTCATTGGCCGAGCTATTTTGGAGAAGTCTTTGATGAACCTCCGATAAAACCCGGCGTGCCCCAAGAAGTTGCGTATTGCTTTAACAGTCGTGGGATATGGTAGCTTAGATATAGCTTCAACTTTAGCTTGGTCCACCTCTATCCCATTCCCTGAGATCTTATGTCCTAACACAATCCCTTCTTTCACCATGAAATGACACTTTTCCCAGTTTAATACCAAGTTGGTTTCCTCACAGCGTTTAAGCATTTTTTCTAGATTAGCAAGACAACGGTCGAAGGAGTTCCCGAAGACCGATAAGTCATCCATGAAAACTTCCATGCTGTCTTCCATAAGTTCGTGAAAGATTGCGGTCATGCATCGTTGAAAAGTGGCGGGGGCATTACACAGCCCAAAAGGCATTCTTTTGTAGGCGAACGTTCCATAAGGGCAAGTAAACGTGGTCTTTTCTTGGTCCTCAGGTGCTATGGGAATTTGAAAATATCCTGAGAATCCATCCAAGAAACAATAGTACTCGTGCCCAGAAAATCTCTCTAACATTTGTTCAATGAATGGTAAGGGAAAGTGATCTTTCCTCGTGGCATCATTGAGCTTTCTATAATCGATGCATACCCGCCATCCAGTAACCGTTCTTTGGGGTACCATGTCACCCTTGTCGTTCTAAACTACAGTCATTCCACCCTTCTTAGGTACAACCTGTACAGGACTAACCCACGGGCTGTCCGAGATTGGATAGATCAATCCTACATCCAGAAGTTTGATGACTTCTTTCTTTACAACTTCCTTAATGTTGGGGTTCACCCGCCTCTGGGGTTGCATGGTAGGTTTATAATCTTCTTCCATGAGAATCTTATGCGTGCTAAAAGTTGAGTCAATCCCCTTAATGTCGGCTACACTCCATGCAAGCACTCCCTTATATTTCTTTAGGACCTCTAAGAGTTTACCTTTTTGTTCATGTTCAAGGGAGGAGTTTATGATTACCGGCAGTTGGTCCTCTCCCTGAAGGAAGGCGTACTCTAAATGGTTAGGAAGTTCCTTAAGATCTAGCTCAGGGGGTTCGATGATAGAAGGCTTAAGCTTGTTTTCGGGTTTTCGGAGTTCGAGATGCTCCGTGGCCTCTTGTCTAGGGTAGAAGGAGACTGCTGATGAGGCGAAAAATGATCCGTTTTTAGGGGGTCATTTAAGCCCGAATCCGAATTTATTTGATCAAATATTGCCCTAAATCATTCCTTTTGTGATTTTAGGTACTTTGGGAGTGAAATCTGGAAAAGGAAGCAATTCGGACGTTTTTGGAGCATAAAAGTGAAGAAAACGCCAAAGTCTTAATTCTCCATGCTGGGAACAGTAGGTGACGGCGTCAAGAGTAGTTCCCTGACGGCGTCAAGAGTAAAATTCCATGAAGATCCAGAAGAGATTTGACGGCGTCATGAAGGTAGGGCGTCAAGAGTAAAAGTCATGACAGCCTGGAAATGATTTGTACTTGACGGCGTCAAATGTAGATCTAGGCAGTCCGAGGATTGTTTTGGCGGCGAGGTGACGGCGTCACCTAATTGGTCTTGACGCCGTCAGAACCCTTTTCCTATATATAGTTTTCTAATTTTTCATATTTAAAGAGAAAAGTTTTGGGAGAAACCCTAAGTACGATTTTGGTGTAACTTTACAGGTTTTTCAAGGGTTCCAACCCCTTGATACCTTGCATGTTTAATCAAGATAAGTGTTCTTCTAATTCAATCAATATGTCTATGTGTTGGTTGTCTATATCATGTTCTTGTCTTAATTCTATCATGCTAGGCTAGATCTATCTTGTGTTTGCTTAGATCTAATGAAACCTAGATATTGATTATGTGTTGATTACTTGTTTATTCTTGTCTTGGATGAATGATTTATATGTTAGGCTTAAGAAAACTGGCAGATCTCCAATTGGTAACATGCTTGAACGTCTTAAGAAACATGAACCAACGCGCACTAGGTCTTTATTGGTTGTATTTAATGCATGAGCCACTGTTTACAATCCCTATAGTTGTGCTGGGCATGGTGTAGGAGGAGATAAGAGCTCATAGAATTGGGGAGTTATGTGTGCCACCCCATGAATGGTATTAAGGAATACGATCCGTCATCCATACAATTATAACAAGTAATTAACGTCTAAAAGATATCTTGGGAGTAGTGAAATCTAAATAAACATATTTTCTCCCATTACTGCTCACAACTTTAGCATAAATTAGTTTATTTTCATTTTTAGTATTTTATTTTTATTGCATCTTAGTATTGGGTTAGTTGAATGGCAACTAATTCCGCCCAAATCCTTCAAACCCGAGATTTTAAATTGCTTTCTATAAAATATAAAAATACAAAAATAATCATCCCTCACCTTTAGAACTAGTATTTAGGCTTTCTAATCCTAGCGACACTATTCCTAAGCTGAACGATCAATCCCCCGGTACTTGTCACTATACTATACTACAACGATCAGGTACACTGCCTGGTGGGGGTTGTAAGCTTCTCAAGATCCCTTGAGAGGTAAAGCCTGTTGCGATTCCCACGCATCAAGTTTTTGGCGCCGCTGCCGGGGATTGTCTATCTTTACATTTATTCCTTAACTTTCGCAAAAGAGTGCGGCGCCATCAAGTTTTTGGCGCCGCAGCCCGGGGAATAGTTATTGTCTAGGTTAGAATTTCTTTTTATTAGGTCTACTTGCTAGATTCCTTTCTAGTAAGATTTTATTTTTATTTTTTAGGTTCTCTTTAGTCTATCTTAATTCTTTGTGTATTTGTTCGTAGAAACCTTTCCATTGACTCTTCCGTTCACCACTATGGAGAACGCGAATCCACCATACAACCGACCACGAAACCCATTCACTCCTAATGACATCTTGATGTTCAAACAATATCGAGATGGACCTATTTATGATGCATGGACTCGTTTTAAAAATTTACTATGAATAGTCCCTCATCATGGTTTCGATCTATGGTACCTAACTCAAATCTTTTACTATAGTGTCCACCCGTATGACAAAAGGTACATTGACGATTTTAGCAACGGGGACCTTAGGGAATTAAATGCTGAAGAAGCATGGGATGCCATAGAAGATTGTGCCCAATATTATTATAGAGTAGACAACCCGACAAACAACATCACAAATCAATCAATAACAAGTTTGAAGGAGCAAACAGGAAGTTTGTATGGGGATGATTACTTAGGGATACCTGCGTGGATGTCACCTAAAATCATAGTACAAAACAAACACATAGGTAATCTAGGTACAATGGAGGATGAGGTGGACAATCCAAGCCCACAAAGTACCCCACAAGTCCTACCATCATTTGAGGCACATACACCGCCCGTGACTTACCCGGAAGAAGTAGAAGAGACTATAGGAACCCCAATTGAGGTAGAACCCTTGGACCAAGCACCACTAGAGGATAAAGGTTTGAATACTTGTAGTGATAACCTTACTCCTAGTTCTAGGGAATTTCCTAGTGTTGATGAACCGGAACCTCAATCTTTACACACCTTTCCATCCTTAGATATATTTCTAGGAGACAAAAGAGGAACCGACCCACCCATCAACCAATATTATCCGGGTAGTTTTAGGATGAAGGAAGCCATTCACTCACCCCCTTCACCTCACGTGGCATATTCACACCCTAAGGGTGTGTATCGCTACTTTCACCCACACTTAATCCTAAGTGTAGGGAGAACCTCCCCTATTTCCGTTAAATAAGGGTAGAGTCAGGCTCGTGACTCGAACAAAAACAAGCGCTTCTTGGGAGGCAACCCATGTTTTGTGTGTTTTTATTTGTTTGTTTGTTTGATTTTATTTGTTTCCGTATGCATGTTTTATTTTTATTGTTTGTGGCTCATGTTTCAAAATAAATTTTGAAAATGCTTTATTTTGTTTTTAACTTCGTCTTAATTGCATATAAAGGTATTTTACAAAAGATAAGTGTAAGGGAGATCCAAATTTGTTTATAAGAACGAAATTGAGCATGAACCGCAACAATATTAAATGGACATGTGTATTAGTACTTGTTAGAGTCAAATGCTTGTATCGAGTCATAATGATGTTTTGCAGGATTTTCCAGGAAGTAGGACATAAGATTTTTCATAAATTTTCCAGAAACTTAATGTAAAGATTTCTGCAGGTCACTTCTGACGGCGTCATGAGTTTACTCTTGACGGCGTCAGGAGTAAAAAAATCTGGAAATTTTACCGGTTTTGTTTTTCTAATGGAGTCTTATGGTTTTTGTGAATTATTAAGTTTTATAATCTCCAGGAGATCTGCAAACTTCATTCCACAAGCATTATATCTTATCTTGTTTTCTAGGATTTAGTAACTTATATAGGATGCCGCCGATTTTACGCGAGGTTGTCTTGTCTATTTTGTCAGGTTTTACAGGTTATGTATGACAAGAAGATGATTTATATTCTGGAAGGGAAGCTTTGATTGTTCATTTTCTTGGAGGAAGATTTAACCTGGCCATCCTATTATCCATACCGAGCGAATCAGGGGAGTATTTGATTTCATTCTTTTTACTTTTTAACTTTTACATTCTTTACTTGAACATCGGGGACAATGTTCATCTTAAGTGTAAGGGGAGGGTAAAAATATGATACCTTACATATGCACTTTCGCTTGAGTTTGCTTTGTTTAATGGTAGATGTGTAATAAAAATATGAGAAATACTTGTTAGTGCAATTTTAGCGCCAAATTTAAAATTTTTTACAACATTTAGGAGTGAAACTTTAGCCATAGCAAGCGTCTCATGGATAGGAGAGTGTATGACTAGCACATAACCGTATATTTAGAAAAATTTTCCACCCAAATATGTGAGGCTCGCCTTTAGATTTGATAGGAAAAGCATTTACTATTGGTGCTTATAAGTGTACCGGTAGTATTTAGATTCTAGAACTTGCGTTAGTGATGCATCCCGAGACCGCTAGTGAGACTACATTCGTGTGGTAGGATTTACTACATGATAAGAGGCATTAGGATCACCCTTGTGTTAAACCCGTATTATGATTAATTGACCATTTAAGTCATATTACTTGGCTAGTTAAGTCAACTAATTTTTCCCACACCCTTAGCGTTGTACTCATTTTTAGTACACGAAACCCCTAGTACACCCCTCCGAGCCTATCTTTTCGTTTCTAACTTTAAGCATTTTACTTAAAGGAAGAATTTGTTACACCCCACTTAAATGTACAACCAAATCGCCTAAGCCTTCCGTGTATGCACTCATTTTTAGTGCATTATTGTTATTTGTTAAACCCTAAGTTAACTTTCTAATTGATTACATGGTTGCTAAGTCGAGTCATATCCTTGTACATATTGTTTTGGGACGATTGGGACTCATGGGTAAGTACTTATTTTTATGGAGTAATAGGGAAGAACACCATTTATTACCCCCATATGTACGTTAATTTTAAAAGTGCTCTAAGTGTTTTGATTTTCTTAATTCGAGTTATTAGATTAGTTAATTGTAAAGTATGTAAAGATTCAAGTGTAAGGGGAATTCTCATCCCCTATTATGTATTATTTTGGATGGTAGGGTAAGAGTGTATGCAAAATATATATATATATATATATATATATATAGAAAAAAAAAGAAAAAAAAAAAGAGAAAAAAACATATGGACTACCATCCCTTTTTATTCTATGTTCATTTTATGTTTTTGTTATTTTTCATTTATTAGCTTAAGTCGAGTCTAGTCTTGGCTTAGCAACGCCATATTGTACATGTAATTAACCATGATTGTTAACTCGCCACCAGTAAAACTTCCTTTATCCAACAAAACCGTGTATTTCATATCCCTACACCTAACGTTACAACCCTTTAAAAGACCTCTTTGATAGTTTATCCTAGGTGCTTATGCCATGTGGTGGAGGTTTGATACTTTTCCAAGCCTATGGTAATCTATTTTGCTATGACAGGTAGTGAGAGATATCTTCCGTTTCCATATTGTAATTTATACTTTATTACACCCGAGAGATGTGAGTATCTAAACACTATTTGTGAGGTGCTTGTGTATGACCTCCGTGCTTGTCTATTGGTCTTTAGTGGAACGATTATTTGTTGTAATTACTTTTATATTAGTGTTAAATGACCCCTAACTTGTATTTTGACTAGAATAAAAGCGCATTTGCTTGAGGACAAGCAAATCTCAAGTGTAAGGGTATATGATGAGGCGAAAAATGATCCGTTTTTAGGGGGTCATTTAAGCCCGAATCCGAATTTATTTGATCAAATATTGCCCTAAATCGTTCCTTTTGTGATTTTAGGTACTTTGGGAGTGAAATCTGGAAAAGGAAGCAATTCGGACGTTTTTGGAGCATAAAAGTGAAGAAAACGCCAAAGTCTTAATTTTCCATGCTGGGAACAGTAGGTGACGGCGTAAAGAGTAGTTCCCTGACGGCGTCAAGAGTAAAATTCCATGACGATCCAGAAGAGATTTGACGGCGTCATGAAGGTAGGGCGTCAAGAGTAAAAGTCATGACGGCCTGGAAATGATTTGTACTTGACGGCGTCAAATGTAGATCTAGGCAGTCCGAGGATTGTTTTGGCGGCGAGGTGACGGCGTCACCTAATTGGTCTTGACGCCGTCAGAACCCTTTTCCTATATATAGTTTTCTAATTTTTCAAATTTAAAGAGAAAAGTTTTGGGAGAAACCCTAAGTACGATTTTGGTGTAAGTTTACAGGTTTTTCAAGGGTTCCAACCCCTTGATACCTTGCATGTTTAATCAAGATAAGTGTTCTTCTAATTCAATCAATATGTCTATGTGTTGGTTGTCTATATCCTGTTGTTGTCTTAATTCTATCATGCTAGGCTAGATCTATCTTGTGTTTGCTTAGATCTAATGAAACCTAGATATTGATTATGTGTTGATTACTTGTTTATTCTTGTCTTGGATGAATGATTTATATGTTAGGCTTAAGAAAACTGGCAGATCTCCAATTGGTAACATGCTTGACCGTCTTAAGAAACATGAACCAACGCGCACTAGGTCTTTATTGGTTGTATTTAATGCATGAGCCACTGTTTACAATCCCTATAGTTGTGCTGGGCATGGTGTAGGTGGAGATAAGAGCTCATAGAATTGGGGAGTTATGTGTGCCACCCCATGAATGGTATTAAGGAATATGATCCGTCATCCATATAATTATAACAAGTAATTAACGTGTAAAAGATATCTAGGGAGTAGTGAAATCTAAGTAAACACATTTTCTCCAATTACTGCTCACAACTTTAGCATAAATTAGTTTATTTTCATTTTTAGTATTTTATTTTTATTGCATCTTAGTATTGGGTTAGTTGAATAGCAACTAATTTCGCCCAAATCCTTCAAACCCGAGATTTTAAATTGCTTTCTATAAAATATAAAAATACAAAAATAATCATCCCTCACCTTTAGAACTAGTATTTAGGCTTTCTAATCCTAGCGACACTATTCCTAAGCTGAACGATCAATCCCCCGGTACTTGTCACTATACTATACTACAACGATCAGGTACACTGCCTGGTGGGGGTTGTAAGCTTCTCAAGATCCCTTGAGAGGTAAAGCCTGTTGCGATTCCCACGCATCAACTGCACCAACATCCTCCATCTTTTCCACCTCCAACAAGGGGAGAAAACTCTCATCCCGTAACCAACCTTCCTCGATCAGTTCATCAACATAGTCATCAATGACGTCCGTGAGTTCATCGACCTCTCCAATGAAATAGATCCGGTTAGCTGCTTCGAGAGAGAGATCCATAGTATCCTTAATGTCGAAGGTTAAGCTATCGGTTACTACTCGTAAGGTTAACTTGCCGTCATGAACATCCACGAGCGGTAGCAAGAAATGGTCTCCCTAAGATGATGGGTACCAAGTCATCCTCCTCCATCTCTAAGATTACGAAGTCGACCGGGAATTTGAATTTCCCAACCTTGACTAGCACATTCTCGCCTATCCCTACGGGGTATTTGACTGATCTATCGGCTAGTTGGATGTTCATACGGGTAGGCTTTAATCCAGAGTATCCTAGTTTAAGGAACTTAGAGTGAGGCATGAGGTTGATACTCGCCCCCAAATCGGCAAGAGCATTCTTTATTGATAGAGATCCTATGGAGCAAGGCAAGGTGAAGCTGCCTGGATCGTCTACCTTTTTTGGTAGCCCTCGATGGGTCACCACCGAACATTCTTCCCCCAGGGTCACAAGACCCTCGAGTTTCTTTCGGTTGGCGAGTAATTTTTTAAAGTATGCGCAATACTTCGGCATGTGATAACAAGCATCAAGGAGGGGTATGGTGACTACTGAGTCTTTTAGATATGACAGGAATCTTTTATTATCATTCTCAGTTTTTTGGTTTTTTAATCGGGATGGGAATAGGATTCTCACAGGTTGGTTAGGTGGGGTTGATGGGGAAGGGGTCGCCAAGGGAGGTTGTTTGGGAGCCTCGCTGCTCACATCATCCTCCTCTTCGCTAGGCTTGTTTGGATCGGGAGTGATGGGGGGCGAGCTCGGGTAAGGGGGGTCCTAGGTTGTTGTTCTAGCTCGAGTGGTTATCGCGAGCATGGGGTCTTTTTGGCATACTGACGGCAATTCAGGGTTATCGAGGGTGGAGTTACGCTGGTTGAACCATTCTCCAATGTCATTCTGCTACTCATCGACAAGTTCATTAAGACCTTTTAATTGTAAGCCTTTTTCTTGAGTGAAGTGACCAAGGTCATCTTCAAAAGTGTTCCTGATTTCGAATTCAGGACCTTCCTCTCCTTCTTTTCTTTTTACCAGATTTCCCCAGAGGGTGTAATCGTCATTTTGGTAAAAAGGCAAAAGGGAGGGATCAACATAGATGTCACCTCCTGAAAAGCATGCATGTTCAGTCGTGGTTTCTCCTTCGCATTCCTCTACCTCATGCGGGCCCCCACAGTAGTCGCAGATCCAGCTAGGTATTCCATTCTTTTGTAAATTTTTCTTAACCGATCTGAAGACGTTTAAGTGATTTCAGACACGCTGACTGTCGACTCAGGTTCATCCCAAGTGTCATCCTGGTCTTGAGCATATTCCTCAATCCTATCCCATCCTTCCTCGGCACTAAGATTGGCTAATCTCCCTTTTCTAGAATTGTTGATTCCGTTCCGATCATTTGAGGAGACATTGTCGTAGAAGATTTGGACCTGATGAGTGGGAATCGCACCAGGCTTTACCTCTCAAGGGATCCTGAGAAGCTTACAACCCCCACCAGGCATTGTACCTGATCGTTGTAGTATAGTATAGTGACAAGTACCGGGGGATTGATCGTTCATCTAGGAATAGTGTCGCTAGGATTAGAAAACCTAAATACTAGTTCTAGGGATGAGAGATGATTCTTTTTTGTATTTTTATGTTTTTTTAGAAAGCTAGTAAATTCTCGGGTTTTGAAGGATTTGGGCGGAATTAGTTGCAAGTCAACTAACCCAATACTACAATGCAATCAAAATAAAATACTAAAACTGAAAATAAACTAAATTATACAAAAGTTGTGAGCAATAAGTGGAGAAAATGTGTTTACTTAGATTTCACTACTCCCTAGACATCTTTTACACGTTCATGGGGTGGCACACTTAACTCCCCAATTCTATGAGCTCTTATCTCCTCCTACACCATGCCCAGCACAACTATAGGGATTGTAAACAGTGGCTCATGCATTAAATACAACCAATAAAGACCTAGTGCGCGTCGGTTCATGTTTCTTAAGACGTTCAAGCATGTTACCAATTGGAGATCTGCCAGTTTTCTTAAGCCTAACATATAAATCATTCATCCAAGACAAGTATAAACAAGTAATCAACACATAATTAACATCTAGGTTTCATTAGATCCAAGCAAACACAAGATAGATCTAGCCTAGCATGATGGAATTAAGACAAGAACAAGATATAGACAACCAACACATAGACATATTGATTGAATTAAAAGAACACTTATCTTAATTACACATGAAAGGTATCAAGGGCTTGGAACCCTTGAAAAACCTGTAAAATTCGCACCAAGATCGTACTTAGGGTTTCTCCAAAACCTCTCTCTTTTAATGTGAAAATTAGAAAACTATATATAGGAAAAGGGGTCTGACGGCGTCAAGACCAAACTTGTGACGCCGTCACCTCGCCGCCAAAACTATTCTCGGACTGTGATGCGTGGGAATCGCAACAGGCTTTACCTCTCGAGGGATCTCGAGAAGCTTACAACCCCCACCAGGCAGTGTACCTGATCGTTGTAGTATACTATAGTGACAAGTACCGGGGGATTGATCGTTCAGCTTAGGAATAGTGTCGCTAGGATTAGAAAGCCTAATTACTAGTTATAAAGGTGAGGGATGATTATTTTTGTGTTTTTATATTTTATGGAAAGCAAGTAAAAATCTCGGGTTTTGGAAGAGTGGGCGGAATTAGTTGCTATTCAACTAACCCAAAACTAAGATGCAATCAAAATAAAATACTGAAAATGAAAATAAACTAATTATACTAAGGTTGTGAGCAGTAATTGGAGAAAATGTGTTTACTTAGATTTCACTACTCCCTAGATATCTTTTACACGTTAATTACTTGTTATAATTGCATGGATGACGGACCGTATTCCTTAATACCATTCATGGGGTGGCATACATAACTCCCCAATTCTATGAGCTCTTATCTCCTCCTACACCATGCCCAGCACAACTATAGGGATTGTAAACAGTGGCTCATGCATTAAATACAACCAATAAAGACCTAGTACGCCTCGGTTCATGTTTCTTAAGACGTTCAAGCATGTTACCATTTGGAGATCTGGCAGTTTTCTTAAGCCTAACATATAAATCATTCATCCAAGACAAGAATAAAGAAGTAATCAACACATAATCAATATCTAGGTTTCATTAGATCTAAGCAAACACAAAAGAGATCTAGCCTAGCATAATGGAATTGAGACAAGAACAAGATATAGACAACCAACACATAGACATATTGATTGAATTAGAAGAACACTTATCTCAATTACAATGCAAGGTATCAAGGGTTTGGAACCCTTGAATAACCTGTAAAAGTTGCACCAAAATCCTCTTTAGGGTTTCTCCAAAACTTCTCTCCTTAAATGTGAAAAACTAGAAAACTATATATAGGAAAATGGGGATGACGGCGTCAAGAACAAAGGTGTGACGCCGTCATCTCGCCGCCAAATACTTCTTCGGACGGCCTTGATCTCCTTCTGACGCCGTCATGGTCTAGGCCGTCACACAAATTACTCTTGACGCCCTGTGTGTGACGCCGTCATCAACTACGGATTTTAATTCTTGGGGTTTGACGCCGTCATGGTATTACTCTTGACGCCTTCATGTACTGTTCCCAGCATGGAAAAATTGAGACTTTGCCGTTTTCTTCACTTTTATGCTCCAAAAACGTCCAAAATGGCTTCTTTTCCAGAATTCACTCTCCAAGTACCTAAAATCACAAAAGGAACGATTTAGGGCAATATTTGATCAAATAAAGTCGGATTCGGGCTTAAATGACCCCCTAAAAACGGATCATTTTTCGCCTAATCATATACCCTTACACTTGAGATTTGCTTGTCCTCAAGCAAATGCGCTTTTATTCTACTCAAAAGACAAGTTAGGTGTCATTTAACACTAATATAAAAGTAATTACAACAAATAATCGTTCCACTAAAGACCAATAGACAAGCACGGAGGTCATACACTAGCACCTCACAAATAGTGTTTAGATACTCACTTCTCTCGGGTGTAATAAAGTAATATAACATTATGGAAATGGAAGATATCTCTCACTACCTGTCATAGCAAAATAGATTACCATAGGCTTGGGAAAGGATCAAACCTCCACCACATGGCGTAAGCACCTAGGATAAACTATCAAAGAGGTCTTTTAAAGGGTTGTAACGTTAGGTATAGGGATATGAATTACACGGTTTTGTTGGACAAAGGAAGTTTTACTGGTGGCGAGTTAACAATCTTGGTTAATTACATGTACAATATGGCGTTGCTAAGCCAAGACTAGACTCGACTTAAGCTAATAAATGAGAAATAACAAAAACATAAAATGAACATAGAATGAAACGGGATGGTAGTCCGTATGTTTTTTCTCTTTTTCTTTTTCTATTTTTTTTTTCTTTTTCTTGATTTTTTCGATTTTTTTTTTTTTTTTTTTTTTTTTTTTTTTTTTTTGGACATACACTCTTACCCTACCATCCAAAATAATACATCATAGGGAATGAACGTTCCCCTTACACTTGAATCTTTACATACTTTACATTTAAACTAGTCTAATGACTCGAATTAAGAAAATCAAAACACTTGGAGCACTTTTAAGATTAACGCACATATGGGGGTAATAATATTATGTTCTTCCCCATTACTCCATAAAATAAGTACTTACCCATGAGTCCGAATCGTCCCAAAACAATATGTACAAGGATATGACTCGACTTAGCAACCATGTAATCAATTAGAAAGTTAACTTAGGGTTTAACAAATAACAATAATGCACTAAAAATGAGCGC
>JARVZY010009180.1:0-27794 GCA_030686995.1 Artemisia argyi
AGAGAGTTCATGCATGTGAATTAGACAACTTATAATTACGTTCATGAGCAAAGGCATAATGATTACTATATATTAAGGGTGTCAAGCGAGTCGTGTTCGGGTTAACCTATTCGGGTTCGCAAGTTGGCGGGTTGGTATAACTTGTACCTAAACACGACTGGTTTATTAATCGTGTCAAGAAACTTAACTCTAACTCAGACCTGCAAAACACGCGTAACCCGTTTAGAAGGTTGATGGTTTGTCAATTCAACTAGTTTAAATTAAAAAAATGATTTAAGGATTTAAAAAAATGACAAAAATTACATACAAACAACTTTAAAACAATTTCAATGATATCTAGTTATAATTCTAAATTAATGTCATATTAAGTACATAACGAAATATATTTAATCCAAATTCAACATAAATTCAAGTTATATATTTTATTTTCCGGGACTTATAAACTTAAACAGGTTAATGGGTTGACCTGTTTAATACTTATTAAACGCAAACATGATCCGTTTATTAAACTGGTTAGACAGGTTGACCTATTTTGTTTTACCAAAACTTGTTTATCTTCAACTCAAACATGTGTAACTTCGTGTCAGGTTCATATTAATTATTGCGTCGTATTAAAAATTGCCACCCCTACTATATTTGCTGTCAGGTAAATAGCATTTACTTATTCGATATTTTAATAAATTTTAATGTTGCTGTTAGACATAAGTCTTTAAGAATAAAAATCTTTTTTTTTTTTTTTTTTTTTTTTTTTTTTTTTTTTTTTTTTTTTTGTATACTAGTTGTGTAAAATAAGTTGGATGAATGGTACATAACCCCCTTATACTAAATCAGTTTCATCATACAAACTTAAAATTAAAATGCACTTCACGGACAACTAATTTGCAAAAAAAAAAATGAACTAATTTATCTTTTTGTACATAAGTTATTGAATAAATATTATATTCAATAAAATGAAATAATAATAAAAGAATACATAAACGGATCATATTGATTACAACGTTTATAAATAGTAGAAAAAACTTAACCCATATTAATAAAAAGTACCAAAGTTATAAAATAAGTAAATAAGTAAAATTATAAATAAAAGGTAAACTCTAGAAGCTAGATTTGGTTTTAAAATTCTTCTTGAAGAAGAAGTTACCAGTATAATTATTTACCAAGAAAAGGTTACTTGGTGAGAAAGAAATTTAATTCGCACAAACCCTATATAAACCAATCTTTGTCACGCTTATTAACCACTAATTATTTTTTCTTGTTCTTATTAACAAATTACATACATTATGGCCCTATACTGCAGAACAGGTCTACGTTATTTGGCTGTGCCAGTGTTGACTTTCCTTGGAGGAGGTCTTGTTGGTGCATATGTTACTAAGGAAGCTATATTCCGAGATCTTCAACGTTGTGATAGCTGTGGTGAGCTCGACCAAACAGCATATAAATGGACGTTCAACGGACTGATGACAAAGTTGAAGCCTAGCATAATGAAGGATCGCAAGAGCGTTGATCAACAACCAAAAGATGGTGACGTGCGCGAGATTCTTGAGACGAATAATTGATTAGTAGTTCTTTTTCTTTATGATGTTTGGGGTTTTATTGTTTTGGTTACAAAAGTTACAACTATTGTTTGTTTGGTTTTGATATTTTATAGGATATAAAACTAAAGTATTTTATTATCATAATCTTCATGTATTGTTTTGTTTTTGCTTTGTTTGTTGTTCTTTTACATGCAGTTTTGTGGTTGCTTAATTAGATTTATCATGAATGAGTTTAGACATAAACTATTGGAGAAGTCTATAACCACAATACATATTCTGGTGAACAATGTTTTAATTTATATGTTGTAATTTCCTTTTGGGAGGTGATTCGCACACTCGATCAATTGATTTGCACACTCAAATAAATTGGTGGAATGTGCAAATCACCTCCCTTTCCTTTTACTATAAAATAACTTGTTAACCGTAAGGTTGAGCTTTTGGGCAACTTTTTGATGTTTGATTGACACAACGTTTTACTTGCCTGGGATTAAAACAAATTTGTATGACAACAACATAAATTATAAAAGTTTGATATGGATTTGAAATCTTGTTTAGTAATAGATATAATTCATATAAATAAATAGTTGAAATTTATAAAGGTGTAAAAGTATAAGGTTAAAAGTGAAAACTTGAAGTGATACTCCGTAATCAATAAATTCATATTAAGGGGAGTCTCCGAATATTCAATATATTGAACGTGGCTCCTTGTGTGATTCAATACATTGAGAGCCTTGATCAAGAGTATTCTAGTGTTAAGAGAAGCATTTAATCGTTAAGTTTCATGCTGTGTTTTTGTTTATGTTTATTTTTTGTTATCATTCTCTTGATTACTCATTGCGGTGTCGAATCCTGACAAATAAAACCAACTAGCGGGGTAGTCCGCGCTTTGCCGCGGATTTGTTATTTTTTTTTATGGTGTTGTATTTTTTTTAGTATTTTTGTTTTGTATTGTTTTTTGTTATTTGTTTTTTTTAAACAAAAATGAATAACCGCATAATAAAATGTTTTTGTGCAAGTTTTGTATTTTTTTATTTAAGAAAAATTATTCATAGTTACAAAAAAAAAAAAAAAAAGCTACAGTAACATACAACATGGGACAATACAAATGTTACTGTTTAGTCAACTGTGCGGTACAACTCTTTGAAGCACGTGTACTGTAGCAAATCCTGCCTTTTTAATATATTGTATAATTTACACCCATTATCCGTACAAAAAATACAAATCTTTCTTATTTATTACTACAACAAAATCGACTTTATAGGACGCCCGTACCACTAGGTCAGTTTATATAGTGTCAGCACTTGTTGGAAAATTTAGTGCACTTGTGGGATTTGTTCACACCTGGTAATGGGCTTGGAGGTACGGAGTGTACACCCATCAGGTCCCTGAACACCCTGACTTATATAGTGGTTGTGCAGGATACTGCTGATAGCTGGTTCCTGCTGATGGTTCATACTGAGTATTGGTTCCTGCTGATGGTTCCTACTGAGTACTGGTTCCTGCTGATAGTTCCTGCTACCAGTGTCAGGATCCTGCTGATGAGCAAAGTTTCTGCTGATAGAGTGCTAAATGTTTATGTAACTGATTTGACCTATTCAAATGACAGTTACATTTGCACTCATGACCACGTTTAATTGGTCATGTAACCACTAATACCTATTATTATGGAGGCTAATTAAGTGGGATTAATGAGCCGTTAATCACTCTTAATTCCATTGACCAGGGATGAGTAATCTTGCCTATATATAGGAAGATCAAATCATGCATGGGATATACACAGAAAACATATAACACTTATACACGAAAGGTTATTGATTTGTGCCTAAATCACTAACAACATCTGGTCTTATCCCAAGTAGATATTCATGATACCCAGGCATTAGGGTCGAATAGTTTACTTTGGAAAGTGATAACACGATTCCAAGTGATATCCGGTAACCTTAATTGGTACGTAGTTAGGCTATTGATTATCTCCACCCTGTTCTGGGCTCATAACCACCAACAATCAAAGTAAACTATTTTGTGATAATCAATGGCTGCTGCTATGAGGCATATGGCTGCTAACTTTTCCAAATTGGAAAAGTTTAAAGGTATTGATTTCAGAAGATGGCAAAAGAAGATGCACTTCTTGCTTTCAAGCATGAATGTGGTGTATGTTCTTAGCACTGCCATTCCTGAAGATCATGGGGATGATGCTACTGTGGAACAGATAAGGAAAAGAAGCAAATGAGAGAATGATGACTATGTATGCAGATGTTTAATTCTCAATGGTATGTCTGATTCTCTCTTTGACATTTATCAGAACGTTGAATCTTCCAAAGAACTTTGGGATTCCTTGGATGCCAAATATATGGCTGAGGATGCTTCAAGTAAGAAGTTTCTTGTAAGTAATTTCACAAATTACAAAATGACTGATTCACGACCAGTCATGGAACAATACAATGAACTTCTTGGAATACTTGGAAGGTTTACACAACATAAAATGAACATGGATGAGGCTATTTCAGTCTCTTGTATCATTGACAAACTCCCTCCTTTTTGGAAAGATTTCAAGCATGCCTTGAAACATAAGAAGGAAGAACTGACACTTGTTCAGTTGGGTAGTCATTTGCGTATTGAGGAATCCCTCAGGGCGCAGGATAATGACAAGCCAAAGAGTAGCAATGCTACTGGTGCACATGTTGTCAATATGGTGGAACATAACAATTCCACCAGGTACAATGACAACAAAGGCAAACGTAAACATCAGGATAACACAAGGGCTGATCCTAACAAGAAGGCAACACCTACTTGTTAGAAATGTGACAAATCTGGTCACATTAAAAGGGATTGCAAAGGTGTTAAGGTTGGTGGTAAAACCAATGGTTCAGGGAGTGGTGGTTCAGCCAACTCACTGAAAGGTCAGAATATGTTTAATGAATCTCTTCAGGTTTATTATGTTACATATGTATCTGAATCTAACTATGTGTAGGATGATGATGTTGCGTGGTGGGTTGACTCTGGAGCAACAGTTCATGTGTGCAAAGATAGAATATGGTTCAAGACTTACGAGTCACTGAATGATGGTTCTATTCTTCACATGGGAAATGAGTCAACAGCTTTGGTGCATGGTCGTGGTTGTGTAGATCTTAATTTTAGTTCTGGAAAGATTGTAACTTTGTTTAATGTTATTCATGTTCCTGATATAAGGAAGAACTTGGTTTCAAGTAGTGTTTTGAATAATCCTGGATATAAACAAGTTATTGAATCTGATAAATTTATATTGTCTAAACATGGTGTGTTTATTGGTTTTGGATATTTGTGTAATCAAATATTCAGGCTTAATGTTGTCACTAACATTGCTAATTCAGCCTTTTTATCAACCTCTAAACTGAATGACTCTACCCTGTGGCATGCTAGACTTGGCCATGTACATTTTAAAAGAATGCAAGATATGTCTAAGGATGGGTTAATCCCAGCATTTGACATGGACACTGAAAAGTGTAAGACTTGCATGTTGACCAAAATAACTAAGAAACCTTTTCAGGATGTAAAACGTGAGACTGAGCTCTTGGAGCTAATACACAGTGACCTATGTGATTTGCATGCCACTCCCTTTTTGGGGAACAAGAAGTACTTTGTGACATTTATTGATGATGCTTCTAGGTTTTGTTATGTGTATCTATTACATACCAAGGATGAAGCTTTAGATAAATTCAAAGTGTTTAAAACTGAAGTTGAGTTGCAACTTGGGTCCCTGATCAAAAGATTAAGGACTGATAGGGGAGGTGAGTACATGGATACTCTGTATTTTCAGTCTGTTGGTATAATCCATGAAACGATTGCTCCCTATACTCCTCAACAAAATGGTATCTCTGAAAGGAAGAATAGGGTACTGAAGGAGATGGTTAATTCCATGTTGTCCTATTCAGGACTGAGTCAAGGGTTCTGGGGTGAAGCTATGTTAACAGCTTGCTATTTACTTAATAGGGTTCCCAACAAAAGGAACAAGGTTACCCCTTATGAACTCTGGACTAAAAAGAAACCCAACCTGAATTATCTCAGGGTCTGGGGTTGTAGGGCTGTCGTCAGACTCCCTGATCCAAAATTAAAAACTTTGGGTGAAAGAGGCATTGAATGCATCTTTGTTGGATATGCTGAGCATTCCAAGGCACATAGGTTCTATGTTATTGAACCTAATGAATATGTTTCAATTAACTCAATAATTGAATCAAGGGATGCACTCTTTGATGAGAATAGATTCTCATCAGTCCCTAGACCAAGTCAGAGGATTCCAAATGGAATTAATGACATTGGTGTATCTCAGGCACCTGATGAGGTTGTGGTTCAACAACCTGAACCTGAGCTCAAAAAGAGCAAAAGGGTCAGGACTCCAACGTCATTTGGACCTGAGTTTCAATTATACTTAATTGAAGGTACAAGGAATGAGGTCTCTGACCAATATTCCTATTGCTTCATTGTTGAGGATGATCCCAAAATATTTGAAGAAGCAATGAAGTCCCAGGATGTTGCTTTCTGGAAAGAAGCAATCAATGATGAGATTGACTCCATCATGGGCAACAACACTTGGTGTTGGTTGATCTACCACCAGGTTGCAAACCTCTTGGTTGCAAATGGATTTTCAAAAGGAAAATGAAGGTAGATGGAACTATTGAAAAGTTCAAGGCTAGACTAGTCATTCAGGGCTTTAAACAAAAGTCAGGGATAGACTACTTTGATACTTATGCCCCTGTGGCACGTATCAGTACCATCAGGCTGCTGATTGCTTTGGCATCAATTCACAATCTGATTATTCATCAGATGGATGTGAAGACAGCTTTCTTGAATGGTGAATTGGATGAGGAGGTTTATATGAACCAACCTCAGGGCTTCATCTTGCCTGGCAATGAGAACAAGGTGTGCAAACTGATTAAGTCTTTATATGGACTGAAACAGGCACCTAAGCAATGACATCAAAAATTTGATGAAGTGGTTTTGTCTAATGGTTATGTTCTTAACCAGGCTGACAAATGTGTATATAGCAAATTTGATGAATCTGGTAAAGGAGTCATCATTTGTCTATATGTTGATGACATGTTGATCTTTGGCACTGACCAAAATCAAGTTGACCCGACAAAGGAATTTTTGTCATCAAGGTTCTCCATAAAGGACATGGGGGAGGCTGATGTTATCCTTGGTATAAGGATTAAACATGAAAGCAATGGTATATCAATTTCTCAGTCTCATTACATTGAGAAGGTACTAAAGAAATTTAATTTCTTTGATTGTACTCCAGTGAGTACTCCCATGGATACCAGTGAGAAGCTTATGCTTAATACTGGCAAAGCTGTATCTCAACTTGAGTATTCCAGGGTGATTGGCTGCCTGATGTATGCCATGACTTGTACAAGGCCTGGCATTGCTTTTGCTGTGGGTAAACTGAGCAGGTATACTAGTAATCCTAGTGCTCAGCACTGGCAAGCAATTCAGAGGGTACTGAAGTATTTGAAGAGAACTATGGACTATAGTCTCTCATATACTGGTTATCCTTCAGTGTTGGAAGGATACACTGATGCAAGTTGGATCAGTAACACTGAAGACAATTCGTCTACCAGTGGCTGGGTATTCCTACTTGGTGGAGGTGCAATTTCTTGGGCATCCAAGAAGCAAACTTGCATCACCGGTTCAACAATGGAATCAGAATTTGTGGCCTTAGCAGCTGCTGGTAAAGAAGCTCAATGGTTGAAAAACTTGCTTCTTGATATTCCATTGTGGCCTAAACCTATAGCACCTATTTCTATCCGGTGTGATAGTGCTGCTACATTGGCAAGGGCTTATAGCCAGATGTACAATGGGAAGTCTAGACACTTAGGTGTCAGGCATAGCATGATTCGTGAACTTATCATGAATGGGGTGATTTCTATAGAGTTTGTTAGATCTCAACATAATTTAGCTGATCACTTGACGAAGGGTCTTGCTAGAGACTTGGTTATAAAGTCTGCTAAAGGGATGGGTTTAAAGTCCAACTTGGTCACTGAATGCTAGGATACCCAACTCCCTCCTGAGGAAACTTGGGAGCTGAGTTCAATGTGGAAAGCTGAACATTCAGTGTACTGAAGCACATGTTTTATAAACATCCCAAGGTTTGTGCTTGGAACCTGCTGAAAAGGAGGATGAAGTCACTACTTCTTAATGGTTAATTTTCTTTGAAAAAGTGCTTGGCAGGAGCATGAATAAAGAGGAACCACCTAGGTGAATGTTGAAGTTTTGCCGCTTTAGGAAGCTATGGACTTTTAGCTTTTACAACATTTATGAATTTGATATGGACACATGGCTTGTATAGTGTCAGGAGTGTTTAAGTGTTGGAAAACTTGTGTGTATTTTATCTTCAGGTATTCAAATGGGTTGAAGGGTTCAATTCTTAGAACACCCTGATTCTCGAATATTTGAGCGTGTAATTTACTAAGATGGAAATTCAATCCTCAGGATATTTTCGTTTATGCACTTGTTTTGTATTATAGTTATTTTCATGCAAAGGTAGTGAACTAAATTTGGGGAGGATTGTTGGAAAATTTAGTGCATTTGTGGGATTTGTTCACACCTGGTAATGGGCTTGGAGGTACGGAGTGTACACCCATCAGGTCCCTGAACACCCTGACTCATATAGTGGTTGTGCAGGATACTGCTGATAGCTGGTTCCTGCTGATGGTTCCTACTGAGTATTGGTTCTTGCTGATGGTTCCTACTGAGTACTGGTTCCTTTTACCAGTGTCAGGATCCTGCTGATGAGCAGAGTTTCTGCTGATAGAGTGCTAAATGTTTATGTAAATGATTTGACCTATTCAAATGACAGTTACATTTGCACTCATGACCACGTTTAATTGGTCATGTAACCACTAATACCTATTATTATGGAGGCTAATTAAGTGGGATTAATGGGCCGTTAATCACTCTTAATTCCATTGACTAGGGATGAGTAATCTTGCCTATATATAGGAAGATCAAATCATGCATGGGATATACACATAAAACATATAACATTTATACACGAAAGGTTATTGATTTGTGCCTAAATCACTAACAACATTTGGTCTTATCCCAAGTAGATATTCGTGATACCCAGGCATTAGGGTCGAATAGTTTACTTTGGAAAGTGATAACACGATTCCAAGTGATATCCGGTAACCTTAATTGGTACGTAGTTAGGCTATTGATTATCTCCACCTTGTTATGGGCTCATAACCACCAACAACACTAATATTATTATGAAACCAATTTTAGTGTCCTATAAAAATATATAATAAAACACAAAGAGTGGCCTAATACACCACATAACATGATACTTTATCGATTGACGTATTTTTGGGTATCAAGTCAAGTATTTTCGGGAATCCGATCATGTATTTTTTGGAATCGATACAAAGAGTAATTGAAATTCAAAAAGTTAATTATTAAATAGTCTGATCCTAACGATGATAAGAAATTGACAAGTAAGATACATTTTCAGACAATAAGCCCTTTTATGTTGGTATTCAACTGCCATGGGGGACAATTTTGTTATCAGGTTGATGCTCTTCTTTTGGGAAAGGATACACACTTCATAGCATTCATACGATTCATGGGTGAGGAAGTTGAAGCCAAGAAATTCAGGTACTCCTTAGAAATGCGCGTGGATGGTTGGGAACTAAAATGGCAAGGGGTTCCTAGGGGCGTTGAAGACACTCATCAGAAAGTATGTGAGTATGTGACAGTATAGAGGGACTTGTGATTCCATGGAACTTTGCTAAAATTATTTCAGAAGCTAATGAGAGAGTATGTAAATTACGAGTGCGCGTCTGTATATGGATAGAACCGTAGTTAATAAGATACATCAGTTTTTAGGTCAGGTTTAGAAAACTAAGGTTTATGTTTATTGCAGTGATTTTGATATATAGGTAAGGTTAACTATTCTGTTCAGTAAGCAAACATATACTAGTTAGACTAGACCAAGCATAATTATGGGTTTTAAATCTTTTTCAACCTTATGATCTTCAACTTTTTATTTTACTTCTATTTATAGTTTTCTATATGCGTATCACATTATTTTCCTTTTCAATACTGTATTGTTGGAATGATTTTAACTATACAATATTAGTTTCAAATTTCAGCTAAAATGACCAAAATGAAAACAGTAACACTTGATTAGGTTTTATATCTCAATGAAAAAGCTACATTATTAGTGTATTGTACACAAGATACGACCTATTAGTCCAACTGCATGGATAAAGGGGGGTTAAACCAGCTTGTCGATTATCTGGGAATATATTTGATCTTTCATTGCATCCCTGTTGCTGGTTGTCAAAGTAAAAATAGTTGCTCCCGGATGATTTTTCAACCTTGCAACTGCACAAATACATAGCATTTAGATAATAAGGTCACGTGACGGACCGATTTTCATGTTTGACATTTCATGGTCAGCATATTATTCAACTTGATGAAACTTGCACTGGTTTACTTTGTGTGATGAGCATTTTAGGCGTTTGAAAATTTGTCAAACATTTTCTACAAATTATGCATCAAGTCAAATGTCACAATTTTCATGTAAAATGGTGCTTTAAATTCAGACAGTACTAAGTTTGACTTAAAAGTTCATTGCTGACTATTTTGTATTCAAAAGAAAATTTAATGGAAAAAAGAGTAAGGATAAACAAGACTGCAGTATAAGTGTATGCTTACCTGCAGGTATATCGCGACCACCTTTTGGAACCGGGATGGTAGCTAATAATGGTTTATTAGACTCCAAAACGCGCAACACAGCAGGGAAGAACAATGAGCTAAAGAGCTCCATCTTACCAACTTCATCAATCACAAATAAATCCGTGTCTTCTTTTATCTGAGAATCAAAAATCAAAATTAATAAAATGATCCTCCTCTGTTCCAAAAACAAATTAGAGTTTGACTTTTGAGGTCAAACATCTTACTTTCCATATTCCAAAATTTATTCTAATCACATTACGGATCAATACCAATACTTTTTAATTGCGGTGATTGTTTTTTAGGTTGTTATATTTATAAGTTTTTTAGCTGTGTCTTTTTAGGAATTTAAATCAGTTGTGAAGTGAAAATCAGTCCAATTGACCATAGGTGTCAAAGTGCATCTCTTTACGCGAAGTGTTGATGCATAATCTGGCGCATACTGATTCAACGACTCTCCTTGGGCCGTTAGTCGTCTTCTCAAGCCCTAAATAGACCTGTTCAACAAAGAGAACCCGTTAGGAGTGGACCCGAGGCCGTAGCCCCGGGATCCACCTCCGACGGTCAAGTTAGTATTGATGCGCGGAACATATGAGAATTAGGTTTAGGATAACATGTTATGTTCTGTGGTGAATGGAACCCCAGCCCTATATTTATAAGGCATGGATTAAGGTTTAGGCGTAGAGTGGGCCGCTGTCTGTCGGGCCTGGCCCATTCCTGGCCCAGTCCGGACCATACGTCCACAAGCCCCCCAAGTTTAGTATGACATAGTGCGTGGCTATGTTATGCTAGACTTAAGTTCTGTTCATGGCCGCGTAGGCCCAATCAACCATGACGGCATGGCCCATGTGTGCGCAACTTGTGTGCACACGGGACGGATCATACTGCACAACCCACATGCGACAGTGCGCACTGGGATTCTGATTGTGATTGTCTCACAATTGTGAAGGTGGATTCCGCATGCTGTATCCTGGGTAAGGGCGTACCTTTTGTACCAGTAGCGATGCAACATGGTGCGACAGAAGACGTGCTTCTGTGGCAGAAGTGTGCGCTGTGCGCAACAAAGGTGCGCGCTGTGTGCGAACATGATTGGTGCTAAACCGTCAGACGATTATTGGTCAACCACTTGTGAATGGTCAACTATAATAGTCAAACAGCTTAGAATCAATCTTCGTGGAAGTACAGTGTTTCCCCGGGTCGTTATGTCCCGACGAGGTGTGGATGGTACTAAAACGGGTTTGTGATCGGGTGAATTTGGATGGAATTGGATATAAGTGAGTTGTGATGATTACACTACTGGAATATGAAAGATAATAGCTTAAATACACTATATTAACAATACTGGAAAGTCAGAAAAACCAGAAACGTTTAAAACTTAAAACGCGTATGTTCACGTTTAAATAAAACGTAAGCGTACGAAATAAAAAGTGAAAACGGAAATCTGAAAACACCCAGGGGGTGAAAATGACTTTTTTAGAAACTTAAAGTTAAGAGAAAATTTTTAGAAAATTAAAATAAATTTTAACCCTAATTAATTATTTAATATTAATTAAATACTAATTATTACTAATTATTAATATTTAATACACTTAAACATAATTTAATATTAATTAAATACTAGAAAAATGAAAATAAAATTTCTAAAATAATAAAATAACTAAAAATGAGTTTTAAAAATAAAAATAAGCGTTTTTGTCTTTTTGTGAATTTTCTATTAATTACTCATAATTACTAATTAAACATTAATTACCTAATTAAACTATTTTAAATTATAAAAAATACTAAATGAACAGTAAAAATTCTAATAAAATTTCTAAAATTATTTTATAACATATAAAAGCTATAAAAAATATAAAAACTAGATTTTACTTAATAAAAACTAATTATGCTATTTTAAACTAATTATTAATTAATAATTAATAAAACTATGATTAATTCTAATAAATACTAAATGAAAAGATAAAAATCTGAAAAAATTATTATAACTACTTTACTATATAAGGTATTTAATAAAAATATAAAAACACTAAGTACTTAATTAAAATCTAAAAATGAAAATTAAAATTAGATTGAATTAAATAGAAACTATCACTTATTTTAAACTTGACTTTTTTGGATTTTTCTTTTACAAACTTGATTAATACCTAAAAACAACTACTTTTAATGAAAACAACTTTTTTGTAAATGAAAAATAAGCACTTTGCACCCCCTTTGCTTATTCAGTTGACTTTTGTTGACTGTTTGGGCAATTGAGCTCAAATGAGCTTGTGTGGGTCCCACTTTGGTTAAGTCTTGTCCAAATAAGTTAATGAAACATTGATAAGCTGGAAAAAGCACACTTGGGTCTCAGAATAAGCTAAAAGCCACAAATTAAGCAACACCAAAACCAAATCTGATTCAGAAAGAGGGACAAGTTTGAGGCCTTGATTTAGGTGGGTCCCAGTGGTATCTAGGTCAAACCCAAGGTCAATCTCACTTCCCTGGTAGGAGGGGGGTTTAGGGGAACCAAAAAAAAAAAGGGCTGAGGATCACTATGGTGGTCAGAAAACCACCACCAAAGTGGTGGTTTGGTGGTGATGGTCTGTGCACAGGGCAGAGGGTTGCCCTGCAGGTCTCTTTGAGGCTTGGTGGGACCCACTAAACAATTTCTAAAAATTATGAGAAAAATCCTAAAAATTAACAAACTGGTAGAGAATAATCTTGTAAAATCTCAAGACCTAAATCCTTGTATCATGCTAGTTACAGATCACCAAAGTTGGTGCAAAATAACTGAGACGACTTTTTGACTTTTAAAGATTTTGGTATACTTTGACTTTTGTGAATTCTAACTGACTTCTAATGACTAATTATGATGTATTAGGTTAGAATGAGACTAAATTAGGTTGTATTAACTACTTAGACATCAGTATGAATGATTGAAATTTCTAAAATACCTAACAGTGGCTGCTATGAAGATATGAGTTGAGATTTGACTTTTACCACTAACACTACTGGTTTTATGACTTGAGTGATCTGATAATACATACTAAATCATGTTCCAACTAGTACTTAACAATAATAACAACAAGAGTACATCATACAGTTTTAAACCAAACACCCCTTTATTGAAGCAGTTTTGAGATTTTCTAAGGGAATGAGTATTTAAACTTGACTAAATGATTAACAACCACCAACTTAGCTACAATAAGAGTGGTAAAACAGAATGAGACTGATAATAACAAGCTTGACTGAGCAAATCTCACTAAGCTACTATGAGTAAACTAGACAGTGGACTGATTAATCTTACACAAACCAATTAGGGATGCCACATTACACTATAATCTACCTAACATAAGCATAAAAACTATGAAAGAGATACAACCAAAACCAATAAGCAGTAAACAACTTAAGCTATAGTAAAAACAAAGAATATGGAAAATGGCTTACAAAGGTTTTTTAGCTCAGCCAATGGTATTCAAAACAACTCACCACCAAATCCTATTCATTCCCCATGGAAGTCGAAACCATTCCATCCACAGCAATCTTTCTTCCTTGATTTTTATTTTTCTTTTTGAATTTATTTCTTATTTATTTTTTATTTTTATTTTTTTAAATAAACTGAGAAAATAAAATGAAGCTTGAATTCTGGAAATAACAACTTATATTAATGAAAAGAACAATACATTACAACAGAGTTTTTGATTGAAATTTAAATTACAAGACTTGAAGATTAAACTAATTTTACACTAAAAAATCTAACACTAAAGTCCACTGCTTCTCTTCACTTTTATAGCTCCAATTAGGTTTTCAGAGACTCCTTGGACTTTTCCCATCTGCTATGTGAACCATTGGATGAAGTGAACCAATCTTAGCCTTTGAAAGTTTTTGGCGCCCAAATGATTTTGGCTGTTTCTTCGAATAATTGAGGCCAGAGGTGGGTTTTTGGAGTATTGTGTTTGTTTGGTGTGCAAGGGGGAAGGAAGAGTGTTGCAAAGGAAGGGAGTGGGTTTGTGATGATGGTGCTGGGGTTGCAGGGCTAGGGAGGTAGGGGGTGGTGATGTGGAATGGATGAGGTGGAGTAGTATTATACGGGGTGTGTTAATTTTGTGGAGTGGGCTGAGAAGGTGGACTGGGCCAAGGGGTTCATGGATCAGGGGTAGTATTGGACTAAAGGGTGGGTTTTGGTTTGGTGTTGGGATATAATAACAAACTAGGTCCGTTTGGTTTATAACTTAAATTCACAAGGACCATTTTTGAAATTTTATGAAAAGTGAGGGCTGAAATGGTAATTCCCAAAATGTATTATAAGGACCAATCTTGCCTAGTTTAGATATCCAAAACCCATTTTTGCCATTTTGTACTTTTCAAAATTCCCGGGGACCATTTACGTCAATTTACCAAACTTAAGGGACCAAACATGTAATTTTCTCAAACTTTTTACCCAAGGATCATTTTTTCATAACTTTTGACTTTTCCATGCCTTGGGTTGACTTTTCTTTCGTTTTAAACTTTCAGGGACTAGTTTTGTCAATATTTGAAACTTGAGGGACTGAAACTGCCAATTGTGCAAACTTTGTTCGTTTTTCATTTGTTTTTAAACATTTTGCATCTAAAACATATAAAACACACTTTTGGGATAATTTGTGTATTTTGATGCGTATTTGGGTGTTTTTGGATGTTTTGGCAGTTCAGATACGATAAAAATGATGAGTATTTACACACTCATCAATCCCCCACACTAAACTATTGCTAGTCCCTAGCAATCTTTTGAGAAAAACTAATGGATTTGAAACTCTTTATCAAAAGCCATCACTTCTGGAGTAGCCAGGTGTGAGAACTGTGGTACACCTGATAACCGTGTGATTTTGAGCAAACCACCAGCTGTCAACGAATTTGATTAGTCTTTACCAAAAGCCGTTTGCTTCTGGACTAGCCAGCTCTTAATGGAATAGTCAATATCTTGGTGAGCTGATTACCAATTATGGATTTTCCACGGCCTTTACCACAAGCCATAATCTTGTGGGCTAGCCAACTCATTTGTTTTTGGGGAGCTGAGGAACCATACCATTTTTGGCAAATTGCAAGCCATCAACAGATTTGAGATGTCTTTACCAAGAGCCGTTTGCTCCTGGACTAGCCAATCCCTTTTGTCGGTTAGACAAGGCGGACTGATTACCACAAAAAATTTTGAGCTCCAGTGAAAATTTTTTTAAAAATTTTGGTCAAAAACTGGGGTATAAGATAGTAAAATATGATAAAATTCGCTAGAATAGCGAATTCGCTAGAATAGCGAATACCCCCCCCACACTAAGCATGAATATTGTCCTCAATATTCAAAGTCCCGGCTATTATGCCGACTCTTTGAACGTAAAAGGAGAACATTACAAGCTAAATGTGGAAACACAATTTTGTTTTTCACTTTTGGAATCATAGCATGGGGGACTCCCCCACACTTAGGGTGAAAACCCTATAAGCATGCTACTGTTTTTGTTTACCGAGTCGCTAGCTTGACTCGACCCCGAATTCATTTGTCCTTGGGGAAGCATGATGTGGAAGAAACAATCTCCATCGGACTTTCATTCAAGATGTTTGGACAAACATTTGAAGCACGTGAAAGTTCCACACCGATGAGATAAGTACCCGGCTCAAGATAGTATAAACTATAAGCGGTGATGCCGGGGTCAAAGATAAGGTCTTCATTCCCGAAGGAGTAAAGAACAGGAGAAGTCACCCTGTAGGTGAAGAAAAGGAAGAAAACCATGATGAAAATCTGTATAAGATTTTCTTCCTCGAGATCAGGCTCCGTAGCCTGAGTTTGGATTTCAAGGGTTAAGCTCGTAAATATCCCGGGAGGGTGGGTGGGAATTTGCAAATTCACATGATTGAGAGCATCTCCCCCGGGCTATCAAACTCCGGAGGAGTCATGATATGAGTGAGTTCACTGGAGAACTCCTCAAAAGTGAATGAATCATATTCGGGGAGAGAAATTTGAGAATGAGAAGTGGTACTGCCACTAATCTTCTTTCCCATATGATCAAAAGTAAAGGCTTCAAACTCCGGAATAGGATCATCGGAGAAAATGTCACTATCCTTAGTGGGGATAGGAGATGAAATAGGGTTCTCTTTGAAAGCCTCGATTTTTGCAATGAGGAGACTGACATTCAATAATGTTGCACGAAGTGCTTCATCCTTAATTTCAGTGTCAGTCTCATTATTCACTTCTTCTAAGCTTACTAGCTCAGAAGGTAATCCTTCCACATGATTGATGTCTCCAGAAGATAAAGAATTTTCATCAACATGTGAAGTACTAAGCTCAATGTTGGGATTAGAGTTTAAAAGATTTTCAGTTTCTCCCATATCGACTTCAAAATCAAGGAGACCATCATCACTTCCCAATGGAAGTGGATTGATGTGAGTAAGTTTGTTTGTGAACTCCTCAATAAGAGGGTCAACATCAGAATGAGGCAATGGTGCCTCTTCATACTCAACTTCTCCATAAGATATACAATCATCATTAAAATCGGAGAAAGTCTCAAAATGATCTTTTGGATTTTCAAGGGGAGAAGGTACATCACACATATGATCAAAAGTCCCCTGTGACTCTCCTGGGATTGGGATAAGGATCTCAACACTAGACTTTATGAATTCGTCCGATTCCTTTGCAGGAACAGTGCTAAGATGCTCATCCCCCATATTTAGAGAGTGAGTGTGAACTTCGGGTGTGATATCAATAGACTGAGGGAGTTTAGGAGTACTAGCAGTTAAGGAATTTTCAAGTTCCATTTGATCAACGGCTAGTGACTTCGTCACATTATTTTCTCCCTGATTCTCCATGGAAGGAATCACAACAGATGAATCTGATGAATTGTTTTGAATAATAACAATGTTATCTTCATCATCATCACTGTCATCATCGTCATCATAAAGAGCAGCATAGCGAAGATTGGCACGTATTTTAGCCGCTCTTTGCTCAGCAAGTAATTCTTCCATGGTCTTTTCATTTCTAGCCTCTCGTTCTTCAGCAAGTAATTTTGCCATTGATTTCTCACGAGAATCTTGAAATGATGTAGTGGCAAACTCCTCCTTAAGTTTTTGCAAAATTTCACGAGCCTCTAGTAAAAGGTCTGGCTCAGTATTAGGAGGAGTTGTTTGGATCATTTGGTGTTGTGGAGGTTGGTCTGAAAACGAATAGTCGTAATTGTTACAAGGAAATGGATTCCTTGTTTGACAATCCGAACTAAAGTGTGGACCTCTACAGTAATCACAACAGTAAAACTGATGTGGCTGTGAGTCGTATGTGCTAGAGTCATAATTGTTATCAGGAAACTGCTCATAGACAAGCGTGTTACCCGATTGACAATCAGAACTGTAGTGTGGGCCACCACAGTACTCACAACAGTTAAACTGTTGAGTTTGGTTCGGTGAATTGTATGGATATTGGTTGTAACCAACATTTTGACTATTATAACAATCAAAACCTTGGTGAGGACCTCCACAATACTCACAAGAAATGTTTGGTGTATTTTGATACGAACAATCATTGTGGTTTGGATAATATGATTCTTGCTCGTATGAATATGATGGGTAATTGGAAAAATTTGGGGAGTCGTTGAATGAGTTCTGATTAGGATCATAAGCAAATGAATTACTCGACCCACAATACAAACAACTCCCGTTTTGAATATCATTACCACATTGCACACATGTACACCAACGACATGGCAAACCAAAAAGTGGCTCACCACAACCGACACAAGGAACAAAATCTGGAGGTGGGACAAGTGGTGTGCTCTTAGAGCTAGCAATTTCCACCACTTCCGTTATGGTCTCGGGTTTTGGTTCTTGATAAACATGAAGATTGGGCAAGTCATTCTTTTCAGTCACTGCCCTAAGCTCTATACGTTTGCTTGATGACCTTATAACCTTATATCGTGAAAGATCAGGATTGATTCTTGAAGGTTTAGGAGCATTTGTGAGCTTAGGTTTTTGAATAACCGTAGGTTGGACGTATTTAGCACTTTCATGGTTAGAGGAAAGTACAGGGTCCTTTGTCACCTCGGTTTCATGATCTCTTTCCCTCACCGGAGAGGGAATAGGAATCGAATGTCCATCATAATCACTACGACATCTCGATATCTTTGACAAGGCCATAACTTTCTCAATTTTGCTATTAAGGGCCTTTTGTTCAAAGAAATCGTCATCGAGAGACGCCATTAGAATCAATTATGGGACAAGTGGAAGAAGGTAGAATCAAAATGATAGAGGGTAAAGGGATGAAGAATAAAAAAGGTAGGAGGGTAAAGATGGATATTTTTGGAAAACATTTTGTAAGAAAGAAAATCTTTTTGGGTTTTTTATGTTCGTTGAAAACTGATTTTACAAAGTTTTCAGGAACAATTTTTATGAAAATATACACAAGGATGGTAAATATACAATGGATGTATATCCAGGTTCACTAATGCGCAAAACCGTTTAGAATACGCGCACAACCTCCCCGGCAACGGCGCCAAAATTTGATTGGTGCTAAACCGTCAGACGATTATTGGTCAACCACTTGTGAATGGTCAACTATAATAGTCAAACAGCTTAGAATCAATCTCCGTGGAAGTATAGGGTTTCCCCGGGTCGTTATGTCCCGACGAGGTGTGGATGGTACTAAAACGGGTTTGTGATCGGGTGAATTTGGATGGAATTGGATATAAGTGAGTTGTGATGATTACACTACTGGAATATGAAAGATAATAGCTTAAATACACTATATTAACAATACTGGAAAGTCAGAAAAACCAGAAACGTTTAAAACTTAAAACGCGTACGTTCACGTTTAAATAAAACGTAAGCGTACGAAATAAAAAGTGAAAACGGAAATCTGAAAACATTCAGGGGGTGAAAATGACTTTTTTAGAAACTTAAAGTTAAGAGAAAATTTTTAGAAAATTAAAATAAATTTTAACCCTAATTAATTATTTAATATTAATTAAATACTAATTATTACTAATTATTAATATTTAATACACTTAAATATAATTTAATATTAATTAAATACTAGAAAAATGAAAATAAAATTTCTAAAATTATAAAATAACTAAAAATGAGTTTTGAAAATAAAAATAAGCGTTTTTGTCTTTTTGTGAATTTTCTATTAATTAATTACTAATTAAACATTAATTACCTAATTAAACTATTTTAAATTATAAAAAATACTAAATGAACAGTAAAAATTCTAATAAAATTTCTAAAATTATTTTATAACATATAAAAGCTATAAAAAAATATAAAAACTAGATTTTACTTAATAAAAACTAATTATGCTATTTTAAACTAATTATTAATTAATAATTAATAAAACTAAGATTAATTCTAATAAATACAAAATGAAAAGATAAAAATCTGAAAAAATTATTATAACTACTTTACTATATAAGGTATTTAATAAAAATATAAAAACACTAAGTACTTAATTAAAATCTAAAAATGAAAATTAAAATTAGATTGAATTAAAATTAAACTATCACTTATTTTAAACTTGACTTTTTTGGATTTTTATTTTACAAACTTGATTAATACCTAAAAACAACTACTTTTAATGAAAACAACTTTTTTGTAAATGAAAAATAAGCACTTTGCACCCCCTTTACTTATTCAGTTGACTTTTGTTGACTGTTTGGGCAATTGAGCTCAAATGAGCTTGTGTGGGTCCCACTTTGGTTAAGTCTTGTCCAAATAAGTTAATGAAACATTGATAAGCTGGAAAAAGCACACTTGGGTCTCAGAATAAGCTAAAAGCCACAAATTAAGCAACACCAAAACCAAATCTGATTCAGAAAGAGGGACAAGTTTGAGGCCTTGATTTAGGTGGGTCCCAGTGGTATCTAGGTCAAACCCAAGGTCAATCTCACTTCCCTGGTAGGAGGGGGGTTTAGGGGAACCAAAAACAAGGGCTGAGGATCACTATGGTGGTCAGAAAACCACCACCAAAGTGGTGGTTTGGTGGTGATGGTCTATGCACAGGGGCAGAGGGTTGCCCTGCAGGTCTCTTTGAGGCTTGGTGGGACCCACTAAACAATTTACAAAAATTATGAGAAAAATCCTAAAAATTAACAAACTGGTAGAGAATAATCTTGTAAAATCTCAAGTCCTAAATCCTTGTATCATGCTAGTTACAGATCACCAAAGTTGGTGCAAAATAACTGAGACAACTTTTTGACTTTTAAAGATTTTGGTATACTTTGACTTTTGTGAATTCTAACTGACTTCTAATGACTAATTATGATGTATTAGGTTAGAATGAGACTAAATTAGGTTGTATTAACTACTTAGACATCAGTATGAATGATTGAAATTTCTAAAATACCTAACAGTGGCTGCTATGAAGATATGAGTTGAGATTTGACTTTTACCACTAACACTACTGGTTTTATGACTTGAGTGATCTGATAATACCTACTAAATCATGTTCCAACCAGTACTTAACAATAATAACAACAAGAGTACAGCATACAGTTTTAAACCAAACACCCCTTTATTGAAGCAGTTTTGAGATTTTCTAAGGGAATGAGTATTTAAACTTGACTAAATGATTAACAACCACCAACTTAGCTACAATAAGAGTGGTAAAACAGAATGAGACTGATAATAACAAGCTTGACTGAGCAAATCTCACTAAGCTACTATGAGCAAACTAGACAGTGGACTGATTAATCTTACACAAACCAATTAGGGATGCCACATTACACTATAATCTACCTAACATAAGCATAAAAACTATGAAAGAGATACAACCAAAACCAATAAGCAGTAAACAGCTTAAGCTATAGTAAAAACAAAGAATATGGAAAATGGCTTACAAAGGTTTTTTAGCTCAGCCAATGGTATTCAAAACAACTCACCACCAAATCCTATTCATTCCCCATGGAAGTCTAAACCATTCCATCCACAGCAATCTTTCTTCCTTGATTTTTATTTTTCTTTTTGAATTTATTTCTTATTTATTTTTTATTTTTATTTTTTTAAATAAACTGAGAAAATAAAATGAAGCTTGAATTCTGGAAATAACAACTTATATTAATGAAAAGAACAATACATTACAACAGAGTTTTTGATTGAAATTTAAATTACAAGACTTGAAGATTAAACTAATTTTACACTAAAAAATCTAACACTAAAGTCCACTGCTTCTCTTCACTTTTATAGCTCCAATTAGGTTTTCAGAGACTCCTTGGACTTTTCCCATCTGCTATGTGAACCATTGGATGAAGTGAACCAATCTTAGCCTTTGAAAGTTTTTGGCGCCCAAATGATTTTGGCTGTTTCTTCGAATAATTGAGGCCAGAGGTGGGTTTTTGGAGTATTGTGTTTGTTTGGTGTGCAAGGGGGAAGGAAGAGTGTTGCAAAGGAAGGGAGTGGGTTTGTGATGATGGTGCTGGGGTTGCAGGGCTAGGGAGGTAGGGGGTGGTGATGTGGAATGGATGAGGTGGAGTAGTATTATACGGGGTGTGTTAATTTTGTGGAGTGGGCTGAGAAGGTGGACTGGGCCAAGGGGTTCATGGATCAGGGGTAGTATTGGACTAAAGGGTGGGTTTTGGTTTGGTGTTGGGATATAATAACAAACTAGGTCCGTTTGGTTTATAACTTAAATTTACAAGGACCATTTTTGAAATTTTATGAAAAGTGAGGGCTGAAATGGAATTCCCAAAATGTATTATAAGGACCAATCTTGCCTAGTTTAGATATCCAAAACCCATTTTTGCCATTTTGTACTTTTCAAAATTCCCGGGGACCATTTACGTCAATTTACCAAACTTAAGGGACCAAACATGTAATTTTCTCAAACTTTTTACCCAAGGATCATTTTTTCATAACTTTTGACTTTTCCATGCCTTGGGTTGACTTTTCTTTCGTTTTAAACTTTCAGGGACTAGTTTTGTCAATATTTGAAACTTGAGGGACTGAAACTGCCAATTGTGCAAACTTTGTTCGTTTTTCATTTGTTTTTAAACATTTTGCATCTAAAACATATAAAACACACTTTTGGGATAATTTGTGTATTTTGATGCGTATTTGGGTGTTTTTGGATGTTTTGGCAGTTCAGATACGATAAAAATGATGAGTATTTACACACTCATCAGAACATTACATTCGTCTTTACAACCGACAAAGGACGTCTCCCCTGCGGAAAGATGGTGCGAATATTTAAATCCGTCTTTGTACCGGGCTTGCAATACCTTTTACGTACGATCTGCTTCCAAATATGCCTGCGTGACTTGTACGGAAACAATGGTAGTATATACGCTGGTAGCCCCCCAAGTTGGATGGTGCTACTCTTGTAGGAGCATTTAACTTAGTTATTCAAATTCTGAAAAACACTTAATGCAAATATTAAAAGTATATGTCGCGAATCGCGACTTATAAAACCTAATGAGGTAAAAGATTAGCGCATAGCAAAAGTATAGCACATAGCATATATAATTAACACATAAGAGAAGTAGTAGTGCGAATTACACCTATCGTGAGGTTTTACAAACTATATAAGAAAAGTAGCGCGTAGCTAATATGTGAACGCAGTGCGCTCATGGCGATGGATTGATCCTTTTCGTTTTTATTATAATAAAAACAATGGCGCGGATGGATGTACCATGACCGCGACTAATAGTTTCTATTGCACGCACAGACGCAGATAGATTTATCGTGACCGCATAGACTCTAACGTTTTGTGGATGATCGCAGATGACCACGGCTTTTTGTCTCGTGCGCTCATGGCGATTGACTAGCATCGTGGTGCCTGTACGTGACAGTGCGCTCATGACGCCAGTCTGCGAAGATGTCCGAACGCATGGCCTAACGGGGGTAGATTTATCGTGACTACGTTGTTCGCGGCTAAAAGAGAAAGTAGGTCCGATCGTGCGGACTTAGTGCATTTATAAGTAAAATCGTGTTTGCCAAGTTTAAAAGATTTACATAAAATCTTCTTAATATTTAAAAGATATGCGCAAAAAATTGGATAATCTTTTTAAATTTTAGAAAATATTGTAGCCGACAGACAAAAACCGACAGAATATTTTCAATATTATAGTTCGAAAGGTTATAACTAAAGAGTAGTATTAAATAAACAAAGATGATAATCTTTGTGAATGTATGTTGTAACGAGGAGAACAAAACAAAAACCAGTAAAGGTTTTATCTTGTAGCCGCAATATTAGACCAAAGAAAAATAAACGAATTGCTTTTAGGTTAATCGTGTCAGTGTATATCTTGTGTGTCGTGCACTAACAGATAGGTACACGATCAAAAAATATATTGGTAAAGAGGTACTGGCTTTTGAACTCAATGGTTGCTTTCCGGTGATGTGAGAGCACAAAACTTGTCGTGTGTGTCCCACGGATGGCGCCAACTTGTTGATGCATAATCTGGCGCGGACTGATTCAACGACTCTCCTTGGGCCGTTAGTCGTCTTCTCAAGCCCTAAATAGACCTGTTCAACAAAGAGAACCTGTTAGGAGTGGACCCGAGGCTGTAGCCCCGGGATCCACCTCCGACGGTCAAGTTAGTATTGATGCGCGGAACATATTAGAATTATGTTTAGGATAACCTGTTATGTTCTGTGGTGAATGGAACCCCAGCCCTATATTTATAAGGCATGGATTAGGGTTTAGGCGTAGAGTGGGCCGCTGTCTGCCGGGCCTGGCCCATTCCTGGCCCAGTCCGGACCATACGTCCACACGGAGAATGACATTGGTACTAAACTCACATAGTCATATGCATTCCCTCATCAGCCGAATTAAAGTGGGTGCCAGTATATATACAGTTATGTTTGAACTACTCCACCTAGATCATATAATTGGCCAGCAGTATAGTACAGACCTGTAACTCAGGCAAAGCCAAAGACTCAAACGAAGCAACATCAACTTTGTATCTCCCTACAGTTGGCCATCTAATGGACTTTGCACTGCCATTGACAAAGCAACTCATTATCAAGACTTCTAATACAGTAGTTTATAAAAACTCTTCTTAAATTAATTATACATCTTGAGCAAGTCGGGTGTATTCCATTTCCGAAAATTGTCATACTAATCAAGCCTACAAACTATTAATGAGGTGTTTGGGATCCCTTATTACAAGTACTTATGCTCCGTTTAAAACGTTTTACAATAAGCAACTTCCAACTTAATTATTCAAAATTGCTTATTTCACTCTCAGATAAGCACATAAACAATTCAAATAAGCAACTCAAATACCATAAATAAAGAATAACGCTTCTTATAACCAATCCTAAACACCCCTGACTGCTAATAATCTCAGTCTAGGCTAAAAAACTTCAAAATAATAATAAGGGAGTGTTTGTTTCGGCTTATATAGCTAGCTTTATTTGGTTTTGAGCTTATATTTCGTAAGCTCACTTTTCGTTGCTTATTTTGAAACTTTTCGGCTTATATAAGTTTATTATGACAAAATAAACCTATATAAGCCGAAAAGTTTTAAAATAACCCCCAAAAAATGAGCTTACAAAATATAACCCCAAAACCAAATAAGTCATAAGCCAGCTATATAAGCCGAAACAAACCCCCCTAAGAAAAATAAAGTGTGACACAAAGTCAAGCGTTATGTAAGCGGCCCAACAACACGCTGTTATAAGTTATAAATACTAACCAAGTATTGTTAACAGAAGCAAGCGGAGCGCTACGACCATCTAATGTAACAACTTCAAATCCTACCCTCTCACCTCCTTGTCTGACCTCACCTGTTTTTTAATTCCAAATTTTAATGACATAATTTATCACATAAACAAAACATAATTATATGATTAACAAAAAAAAATTAGATAGAGTTTTACGAGTAAAGAAACCCTGAATCTTTAAACTGGGGTTTGCAATTTTGAGAGTCTCCACAATCCTGGAAACTAGAGTGGTTTTACCCACACCCTGTTAATAACCATTCAAATTCAGCTTCTACAGTATTTTATTTGAGTAATAGGAATTGAATTTGTGAAACTTACAGGGGGGCCAGTGACTAGAAAATATTTTGCTGGAGCTGCCATTATTTTATGTTAAATTATTTTTGTTGGTCTTTTATAAGCTATTTTTATGGGCTTTTTTTTTTGGGTTTATTCTATTTTGAAACTGAAAGTGTGAAATAACTAATGGTCTTAGAAAAGATAATCCAAACACCCCTTTATAGCTTGTTCTGTTAACAAAACAATAAGCACAAAAAGTGGAACTTATTGACTTATTTATGTAAAATTATGTGTTTAAAGAAGCTTAACCAAGCTTAAGTTTCTGCAAAATAAGCTTAACCAAGCTTAAGTTTCTCCAAAATAAGCTTATCCAAACTACCTTTTTGGATAGCCCGGAGTCGGCGCAGGTGAACCTCCGTAGCCACAGGAGTTTATTGAATATTTGAAAAAATAAAAACTGTTAAGTACTTTGAAATGTTTGAAGTAAACATTTATAAGCACTATGAAATTATGACCCACTTACCAACTGATAAACATGGTCGAGCGGGATCAGTCGAACCACCTGAACAAGAATTATAATTTTGGTATACAAGTCATTAATTTTAGTTATGAGCCCCCTGATATTTGTATACATGTCACTAATTTTAGTTTTGAACCCGCTAATCAAAAGTTTGTCTCCGCCCTTGCCAATACTCGAGGCAGATCCAAAGACCCAAATGATGCTACATCAACTCTGTATCTTATGGATTATGCACTGCTGTCTACAGCCAGTCAGCCAACATGATCAAAACAAGAAAACATAAAGACCATAGCAGAAAGTTCCGGATATGATGCTTAATTTCCATTGGATTTCGTCCTTAAAAACTGTTTATTTAAATGGGATAAATGGAGAAAGCTCTTTTGTTTTCTTAATCAACCCTCTTTGCTAAATTACCATTCTTTTTTATCTTTTTCCCTTCATGGTTGTTGCTGGTGCGTTTCGTCTAAGATCGACTGCTTAAAGATTGTTAGTATAGTTCAGTAAGAATTTGTACACACATAAAAACTTGCAGGTAGTATAGCGATGATAGAAATGGATTGAATATGTTTTGGAACACCTCTTTGGCATGTAATCAAATCTATGTTAACAGGACAATGAAAGCAATCTCACAAATATTCATTATTGCAATTAACTATATCAAAACAAAGATAAATCGCCAATGTATATACTGTTTGAATATATGAATAATGTAAAACAATAAACATATAAACATCAAAGAGTACGCAGCGGAATAGATCAAATACAAATAATAAATTAACCGAATATAAATGGATGCGTACCTCTTTGTGATTTCTAGCAAGAACAAGAAACCAATGGAACAAGAACTATAAACCCTAATTGGGTTTAATGGTGGATCGACTAGGGTTAGTCGAATAGGGCAAATCACCTTGTTAGCAAAAGTATGCCAACACTTCGTTCTTGAACACACGTATTAGTAGCGTTTCAATAAGAAAAGCTAGGTTCTTAATTCACAAGCAATCCAAACATAATGTTTAGAAGATCGCGTAGGAACCCTAGAAGGGTGTAGTTGATCAACTAAACAAGAATGGTTTTGAGGTTAGAAATCTAGTAGGAACCCTATAAGGGTGTAGTTCGATTTCTAACTCAAGAGGAGAAAGAGAAGGAGATTTGGTTTGCAAGTGAACCAAGGGATGAATGAATGAATGAGAGGAGGTCTTATTATATAGCATTCAAGAGGCTTGGAGCAAAAGCTATCCCAAACCCTATGGGGAGTGGGTATGGCCGGCCATGGGTACAAAAAGCCCAACCCGAACCGAACTTTCACTCTTGTCCAAATCTAGTCCTTCATGTTTCGTCCAACGGTCGTTAGGTACCGTTAAATGCTCATTACGTGAATTTAATAATTATTCGTCACTAAAACAATAATTATTAATTAATTGAAACTCATACGTAAAGTGTGCAATCCCGAAGTCTCGAGTTCGAGTCCGGTCATGGTATATTAATTTATTATCCGTTAAAACTAACAGCTCCCACTCGGATATAGATTAATGTAACAATGACAATGGTTAGTCTAGCATAACACGCCAATGTCCCCAGAACGATCTCGAGTATGGTTTCCTGGAAAAAACCACCTTTGATGATTCATCATCATACTTATCCTTTTGATTCTAATACTATGTTAATATGGATATGGATCGAAGTCATTCCATAATTAACTAATGTTTCTCGTTATTTATGATCAAGCAAGATTACCAATTCATCTGAACGCATTCCAGATAGACCTTGGGCATGGCCATGCAAACATCTTGTTAATCCTACGAGTGGCCAAACAGTATTAAACTTCAAAACAAATTTGAAGGAACCAAATCCTGTATTGACTACAAGCATAACCTATGCACTTCGCATCACCTCTGAAAATAATCCTTATAACTACCAGTTACGGATAGCGTTAGATTATCTCACAGAAAATGAGCTACATCCATAGTAGTTACCTGGTATCTCAAGTCTGAGGATAAATATTCATGATTTACTCTAATGACAACATCCATAAGTACAATCATGTAATTGGGATTTTGTCCTATATCCAATTTATCCAGTATTGAATATCATGTGAATTT
>JARVZY010009181.1:0-27796 GCA_030686995.1 Artemisia argyi
GTGCGTGCCTCATGATTGGGTAATCATTCAATCCGAGGGTCAAGATTGATGGGAAACATCTGGAAGCGCATCTAAAGGCTGAGAGTGACTCAAACAAACACAAAATGCACCTGGATCATTGAGCTGGACTCCTAGAAGCATCCAAGTACCTCACCCTCAGCAAGTATAAATACCCCCTCTCATCACAGATAATAGGGTGTGCAGTTTTTTATGAGTAGTAGTTTTCTGAGTAGTTCTAAAATTAGTTTATGCATTATTATAATTTCCTTTCCAGCCTTGTACTCAATTTTCAATTTTAATATAATTTAGTTTTACAACTTATTGTCTTTTAATTTCAATTTTAATTTTTTTTCAAAATTATTGTCTCTTTAGTTTAATCAGTGTTTACTAGTTTGTTTAAATATTCCAATTACATCTCTATTTTACCTTTATTAAAAAATAAAATAAAATAAAATAAAATATATATATATATATATATATATATATATATATATATATATATATATATATATATATATATATATATATATATATATATATATATATATATATATATATATATACTAGAAAGGTGCCCGCGCGATGCGGGGACGGATTGTTAGGGGTGAAGAGGAGGGAGGTGGGGTGGTGGAAAGTGGTTGTTGAAGTGGTTATAAATTGTTGGAGGTGATTGTTAGGGATGGTTGTTTCCATAATTAGTAAGTAAAAGTCTGAATTTTTAAGCCTTTCTAATTATAAAATAATCCCAAATACATTATATAGTAGTATAGATATATTGTTTAAATTTTTTATTTGAGTTTAAAATTAGTTTTGTGCTGTTTCTATAAATTCATATCAACTAATTAATAGTTGTTGTGAACTTATTGTATTATTTAAATCTAAAAAACATATTGGTCAAAGAAGGTCAACTGAAAGCTTATCATAATAAGCTAAGCTTATTTGGAGTAAGGGACAGCCAAAAGGAGTCCATTGGTCTGTTTTAAAGGTAGGCTAGCATAGTGAACCCCCTCTTTTCATGCTGAGGGGGATTTGGTTTTGTAAGTTTTTCATTTTCAAATTCCTATTGCATCAGTATACTAGTAGTAGAGTAGGCCTGTTATTATTGCTTATTTCTCTTCAATTGAATCATATCTTAGTGTGTTATAGCTTAAGTTCATTATAGCTCTTAGTTGATTTAATTTGGATTGCTACTGTTTCATTGATCTGTCATCTGAGTTATTTTTTATTGTGTTGGTATTTCACCTTAGATCTGAGTTTGTGATTGTTGTTGGTATTGGATTCTGTGCTGTTTAGGTGTCACTATTGTTACTTAAGTTTGTATTTGAACTGATTTGGATTTGATTTGGGTGAATTTGGTTAAGACAGTAACATATAGGGGTGTTTGGATCATAGATATTCGTTGAGGTAATCATTGCAACAGAGGTTGTGTTGAGTTTTAACCAGTCAGATAGGTTGCATTAGGTGTAGTTAATTATAGAACTTGTAGTCATTTTATCAAAAAGTCAATTTAGCTAATTAATTGAATATCAGTTAGTCATTAGGTCTCATAATTTCAATAATAGCTGCATAATTACTAGTTATAGCTTCCTGGAATCATTCATTAGCATAATCCATCATTTTCATTTGAAATTTGATAAGCAAAACTAATATTGGTCAAAGTTTCTGTTTAATAAGAAAGTCAAAATAACAAAAGAAACTCAGAATTTTAGTTAAACTTGATAAGTACCTGTAGGGTTTATTTGTTGTTGGAAATACATTTGGGTTGAATTTTTATAGAAATTGTCAGTTAGGGAAACTGAATCAAGAAGAAAATTGAATTTTGAAACTTGTTTGCTTATTGGAAAAGGACTTGGAAGGTGACTGTTTGAGCATATACAAGCCCTGTACATCAGTTTTGAATCAATCTTCTAGTGTACTCTTAGGCTATCAAATTGGATTGGGTATTAGATTTATTGGTGTTTTGGTAATCTCAGCTGGTTAGTACGTCTTTTGCCCCCCATAAGATTTCAATTTTCAGCTTAACCAAACTGCTTATTTGGCCTGTCTTGTTGGGTGTTTCAAACAAAGTTTCTGTCATTATACTAGGGCTGCTATTGCTTATTTCTGATCACACTCTGAGATTATTGGTTCATTTGAGTTCTTATACTCTTGTAGTTGCTATTTCCATTGTATTTGAACCTCTGCTTATTCTGTTTTGATCAACTGCTTTTCCTTAAGTGCTTATTGTACATGATTTGGCCCTATTCTGTGTTTCTGAGTGATATTTGGTCTTATTACTGTTCCATTAAGCTTTTCTGAATTCAAAAATTAACTTGGTCAAAGTTTGGTCAGCCTGGGTCAACTGTGCTTATAAATAAGCACTTTGGTATAAGCTGTTTTCAAAGCAAGTGGTAGCTACATTGTTTATTTTTCAATTTTTATATTTTTTCTAAGTTTAGAATAATATTTTAGAATTTCCCTGAATTTTTCATATTTTTCCAAGTTGATTTGCTATTTTTCTTATTTAATTTTCATTTTTAATCAATTTTTATTACATTTTAATTACTAAAAAATCCAAAAAAATCAGAAAAAGCCAAGAAAAATCCGAAAATATTTTAGAAAATTATTTTCATTTATTTTAGAATTTTAGAAATTTATTTTGCATTTTTTCCATTTAATTTTGAATTTATTTTGAATTTTTAATTAGATTTAATGGTTTTTAATTCCCAAAAATTACACAAAAGCAAACAAATAAATTAATTTTTAGTTTTAAAATTACTTTTTAGTTATTTTATAATTTTGAAAATTTATTTTTCATTTTTTTCACTTTATTTGCATTTTCTTTTAATTTTTAATTAGATAAATTAGTTTTTAATTCATAAAAAATACATAAAAAGTCAAAAAAATAATTTTCTTTTTCTTTAAATTTTCTTTTATCATTTTTAACTTTTGAAAATTATTTCCAAGTCCGTAGGAGTAGTATAGCTTAAAAGTCGCGTTTTATTTCGTACGTTAACGTTTATTTCACGTTTTAGCGTACAGTTACGATTTTACGTGACGTTGCCTTATTTGAAATACGTGCTTAAGTGATTATTTGTGCTTCATTTACTATTTCATTAGTGTAATCTCATTAAAATCACTTTTTACCACTTTCACGACACGTTTCACGAATCGAGAATTCGAAATTCCATTCACACCTTCATTGGGACACGACCCGGGGAAATACTTTTGTTAGCATCGTATTTTATTTATAAAAAGTGTCGGTCATTAACGTATAGTTATAGGTTGCTTTAGAATATCATTATGATGAAGTTTATGTGTAGTTTTCATGATTTTATAAAGTCTAAGGGCTAGTTATGTAATAATGTAAAAGATTAGAGAAGCCCTAGACTATGAGTATAAATACTCATGTAAACCTCATTTGTGAGGTTGGTTCTCTTAGGTAATTACATTGTCTTTCATTTATGCACTAGGAGATCCCATCCACTCTCTCTCTCTACTTACTTTCTCTCTCTAGATTTAAGCTTGAATCATATGTGAAATAGGTTGTTCTACGGTCCTACAAGTGGTATCAATCGCCTAGGGATAATTATAGGTTGTTTTAGGTTTGATTTGGTTCAAAAAACTTGGTATAAAAGTGAATTTTGAGGGATTCGGTTACTGTTCATCATTTTGTTTTCGAGTTAGGCACAAAAATTTCGAGTTAGAAAATTTTGATTATCGAGTTTGGAACCAGTTCTATCGAGTTTGAGTGTTTATCGAGTTAGGAAACTAGTTCTATCGAGTTTGGGACTAAATTTCTATCGAGTTAGCAGATTTTTTTTTCGAGTTAGGATTCTGGTGGCTATCGAGTTAGGTGTCATTCTATCGAGTTAGGGATATTTGAGGTTCTATCGAGTTAGGTGTAACAAGACCTATCGAGTTACGTGCTGCTTATCGAGTTAAGTTTGGCGAGTTAGCCTATATTACCTAATCGTTTATCGAGTTAGGTTTATTGTTTATCGAGTTAAGTGAAACTCTGCCCAAATTTTTAAGACTTATCGAGTTAGACACCCTAAAGACTTATCGAGTTAGAAACCAACTTGAAGATATCGAGTTAGAAACCAACTTGAATTACCGAGTTACAAGTTTTCTGAAGTTATCGAGTTAGAAACACAAGCCTTATCGAGTTAGACCAAAAAAAAAAAAAAAAAAAAAAAGAGTTTTTTGGCGGGAAAATTTGAGTAAAATTTATTTTGCACACGAGACTTTACGTTCAATTTTTACGCGAGATTTAAATTTTGGTATAACGTTGAAAATTTTGGCCCGAAATTCAAATCTTTAGGCCAAAATTCAAAAAAAAAAATTCGGTAAAATTTGGCGAAAAAATTTTCAAAACTCAAATTTTTCTGGTAACCTTAGAATTGTATTTCTTTGAGATTTTCAAATTTTGAGAAAGAAAATTTTCATACTCGATTTTTGGCGGGAAATTACGAAATCAATCAGATCAACCGAGAACGAACTTTCATCTTCACCAAAACATCTAATCTTCAACAACAACCTTTGTTATCTTTCAAAAGATCCTCAGAACAACGTTTCACTTTGAATTCAAATCATGGCAACTCAACAAGACATTCATGCTGCCGGTGCCGAAAACCGACCTCCAATGCTTGAAAAAGGTGGATATCTTCCATGGACAAGCCGCATGCTTCGTTACATCAAAACAAAGCCTGATGGTAAATTAATGATCAAATCCATTGAAAAAGGTCCATTTCAGCCAAGACAAGTTCAAATTGAAGGTAATCCAAATGAAACACCTCCTACTCAACCATTCGTGCGTGAACAAACAGAAGCAGATTACACAGAGGAAGACAAGAAGCAGATCGCTGCAGATGATATGGCAATGCATTTAATCCAACTTGGATTACCACGGGAGATCTTTGCTGCGGTCGACAGCTGTGAAACTGCTTATGCTATGTGGGAACGTGTTAGACGGATATGTCATGGAACTGAGATTGGACAACAAGATGTTGAGAACAAACTTCTTACTGAATGGGAGAATTTCACATCCACTAAAGGTGAACAGATTGAATCATACTACACCAGGTTTTGCACTTTGATGAATGAGTTAATCAGAAACAAGTTGACACCTCGACCAATTGCAACAAACATCAAATTCATCAATAACCTTCCAGAAGAATGGGGTCGTTATGTTACAATTGTCAATCAAACAAAGGACTTACATAAGGTGAATTATGATCAACTTTATGACTTTTTGAAGCAAAACCAAGCTGAGGCTAATGAAGTAAGGAAAGAAAGATTGGCAAAGAATCATGATCCTCTTGCATTAATTGCTAATACACCAACACCATTACCAGTGAACGCTCAACCACCATCATCATCTTCCACTCACAACTACATGCAACCATCATGCATTCTACAACCAACACCGGTCTACCAACAACAGTTCTACCCACAACAACAACAAGTTATTCCACAACAGCAATACCCACATTTCCAAGAACCAGAATTCACTGACAATGATGAAGCTACTGCAGCCTTGACACAAGCGTTTGCTTTTCTGACAAAAGCATTCCAAGGTCGCTATTCTGCTCCAACAAACAACAACCAAAGGATTTCATCGAACACTCGCAACAAGCAGTTTGCTCAGCCGAATTTCAATATGGGCAATGAAGGTCAAATGGTTGGAGTTTATGGGAATCAGAAGGGATATCAGAATATGCAGAATGCAAGGCATCAGAATGCAGGTCAGTTAGCAGGGAATCAGTATGGTCAGTATGCAGGGAATCAGTTGGGTCAGTTTGTTGGAAATCAGAGGGGTCAGAATGTTGGTAATCAGGCTATGGGTAATCAGAATAGAAATGTTGCAGCTCCAGTAGTTGGGAATTTGGGAAATGTGAATCAGGGTAATCCGGTAAAGTGTTTCAACTGCCAAGGTGTAGGTCATATGGCAAGGAACTGTCCTACTAAGCCGAACAAAAGAGACCTAGCATACTTGCAGAAAGCAGTGTTGTTGGCACAAAAGAATGAGGCAGGATTTCAGTTGAACGCAAAGGAAAATGATTTTATGGCTCTTATGGATGACATGGAAGACAGAGAGGATATCGATGCGAACTGCATTTTTATGGCAAATCTTCAGGAGGCAAAGTATGACACAGATTCTGACACACCTCCGGTTTATGACATCAATGCAGTCTCTGAGGTATCAAATTTCAACACATGTCATAATAATGATATATCTGATATGTCTCCTCATGAGGAACAGCATTTTGAGAAGCAAGCACCCACTTATGATACATTCCTGGACACGCCAAGTAGTAGCAATACTCCTTCAGCAACTCCAGATGTGAGTCATAATGGAGACTTCGTTTCACAGCATGCTGTGAATGATGAGGAAACACGTGCTTTATTTGAATCATTATTAAATAATTGTGGTATTGAAATCGAAAAAGTGAAAAATGCCAATCGCGATGTTAAGGCCGCGAATGCTAAATTGACCGCTGAGCTTGAGAGTTACAAGGAAAACGCTAAAGCTTTTGAGTTTCATAACAAAAGATTGTCTGAATTAGAAACTGGTTATCAAAATTCCGTTTCAAGGGAAAAACAATTGCAACTCAAGTTTGATACACTTGATGTTAATTCTTTCAAGAAGATAAAAGCTTTAAATGCGGAAATTTCTGATTTACAAAACCAACTTTCTAAACAAAAAACAGCTTATACCAATCTTGAAAAAGAAAGGGATGAGTTGAAAAAGGATTTTGCAAAGAAAGAAGACAAACTTTTGGCCGAAATCGTAGAGTCAGAACACATGATTGCTCATTTAGAAGAATTAGTGGTTAAGTCGGGTCAGTCAAGTCAAACAATGAAAATGATTTCAAATCAAACTAATCCGGTTTACCATACGAAACATAAAGTGGCTCTTGGTAACAACACCCCCAGTAATCTCAAGAAAGCTCAGCAAGAACAGAATGTTTTGTATAATGGTAATGTGATTTACACTAAACATGATCCTCCCGTCGTTCGGGATTCTGTGCAAACGATAGAACATGTCGAAGAGAGCATTTCTAAAATGAAACAAAAGGATTTGAAACCGATTGATTACAACAAATTGAACAAACTTTCGGGAATTACTTTTGTTCCACAAAAAGAACCATCTGTGTTTTCCATAAAACGACCATTCGCAAAAATGTTTTCTAAGAAAGTAATTGTTTCCAAATCTCTTTCAAAAATGGAACAAATTTCTTCTAACAACACTTTTAATACAAGTGAGGCTAGAGAAATTTTGGATGATGTTAAAAAGAGAATTCAAGAACTTCAAAATATTGTTGCTTCTAAAACTACAATCGATATTAACAACTGGCATTCCAGTTTTCATATTGAGCAGAAAAAAGTTTTTGAAAACGAAATTACTATCCCACTGAATAACATCAGTGCGAGGGTAATCCATTTTGAACGTGCTTTCTTAAAAGAAACGGCCGACTTTGTCAAGGACCACAAATCCCTGGTAAACGAAACTAATGATACTCGTGAAAACATGAATGTTTTGGAAAACCTAAATGATTCTCTCTTCGAAGCTGTTATGACCACTGACATTATGTCCATCATTTTACAAACATACTCTGTTCAAGACGATGAAAGACTGAGAGCTGAGACCTCCGAAATTGTTTCCAAATATGAAAATGCTCTTATAAAGCTTGAAAAAGAAAATGTGTCATGTTTTAAACAACTTGATCGAAAAAAGGAAGAATGCAAGTATGACAAACTGTCGTATGAGCGTGCTTTCAAGAACATGAAAGAGCAAAATGATCTTTTGAGGGCTCAGCTTGAAAGTCAAAAAAGGAAGGGTGAGGAAACTAAGTTTGCAAAACCATCAACTTCGGAGAAACCAAATGTTCCAAATATGGTTCAAAAACCAAAAATGTCTATTTCACGATTTGCTCCAAAAGTCGATGAGAAAAAGGATTTGTCAAAACCAGTCACTCCAACACCCTTGCCCAAGAAAATTGATAATGAAAAGATTGTTGATAAAGGAAAAGCGGTTGTCGAAACACCAAAAGTTCTAGCACCTGGCCTTTTTAGGATTAGTCCCACTAGTGCGTCTGCCTCCACTTCTAAGATAAATGCGTGCAAAAAGGATAATTCTAAAGAGTCTAGTGATGCTAAAAAGGACAACAATATAAATTCTAATGTGTGTGCCTCAACTTCTACAGGATTAGACAGCACCTCTAGGAGCAGCAGACTAAAGCCTAGGAGCAATACAAGGAACAATAGAGTCTCGCTTGCCTCTAAGAGTAGTTGCAAGAATAAAGTTGAAGAAGTAGAAGAACACCCTAGGAATTTATCGCTTTTTAATAAGAAACATGATTCATCTGAATGTAATGTTGAGAGTACTGGTTCTAATACTGTTTGTTTAATATGCAAGAAATGTTTAATTAATGATGTTCATGATGAATGTGTTTCTAAGAATGTGAATGGTACACCAGAACAGAAGAGCGTTTTGAAAGGTCCTAGTGCAAAATCTAGATTTGTTGGAAACCTAATTAAAAGAATTAGGAACACCACTAATAGTCGCACACCTAGGAACTATCTTAAGCATTGTGTTTGGATTCCAACGGGTAGAGAATTTATACTCAAGGATGGCAAATTAGAAATAGTTCAAGCTAAACAAGTTGCAACTGTCCATGAGTGTGATTTTGATTGTACCCCTAACCCCATGGAACCAAATTCAAAAAGGTGTCCAAATACAAATTCTTCTGTTATTGGCAGGTTATCGAAATATGTCTTTGGATCGTCGACTCGGGTTGCTCCAAGCACATGACCGGGAACTTAAAGCTGCTGATCAATTTCATATGGAAATTCATGGGAACTGTACGCTTTGGAAATGATCATGTAGCAGCTATTCTGGGTTTTGGAGATCTTCAGTTTGGGAATTTTTTGATCACTCGAGTTTACTACGTCGAAGGGTTGGGACACAACTTGTTTTCAGTTGGGCAGTTTTGTGATGCAGATTTAGAAGTTGCATTCAGGAGAAACACGGTTTTCATAAGAAATTTGGTTGGTGATGATCTCTTAACTGGTAATCGTGGTACAAACTTGTATGCTATCGACATCAACCAAATGGCTTCTACATCACCAATTTGTCTTATGACAAGGGCAACCGAAACTAAGTCCTGGCTGTGGTATAGAAGATTATCCCATCTCAATTTCGACACCATCAACAAGTTAGCCAAAGACAACATTGTCACTGGACTTCCTAAGTTCAAATACACCAAGGAACACCTTTGTCCATCATGCGAACAAGGAAAAAGCAAAAGAGCATCATATAAACCCAAAGCCGTACCTAGTTCGGAAGCAAGGTTACATTTGTTGCACATGGACTTATGTGGCCCAATGAGAGTTGAAAGCATTAATGGGAAGAAGTATATTCTTGTTATTGTTGATGATTATTCAAGATATACTTGGGTAAAGTTTTTGAGATCAAAAGACGAAGCACCAGGCATCATCATCACCTTTCTGAAGCGTATTCAAGTTCTACTTCAAGCTCCAGTAAGGATTGTAAGAACAGATAATGGCACAGAATTCACAAATCAGGAGTTAAGAACCTATTTTGAAGATGTTGGAATCACACACCAAACATCAGTTGTTAGAACTCCACAGCAGAATGGGGTAGTTGAAAGAAGAAACCGAACTCTTGTGGAAGCTGCTCGCACAATGCTAATCTATTCTAGTGCACCACTATTCTTATGGGCTGATGCTGTAGCCACTGCTTGTTTCACTCAAAACCGATCCCTAGTACATCCGAGATTCAATAAAACCCCATATGAGCTAGTGAACAATCGTAAACCTGACATCTCTTACCTTCACGTGTTTGGCGCTTTGTGCTATCCGATGAACGACAGAGAAGATCTAGGAAAGTTGAAAGCTAAGGGTGATATTGGAATCTTCATTGGATATTCAGAAAACTCGAGGGCATTCCGGGTGTATAATCGAAGAACAAAAAGGATAATGGAGACGATGAATGTGAAGTTTGACGAGATTTCACAAATGGCTTCTGAGAGATACGCTCTAGAACCCGCACTTAATCCGATGGCTTCTAATCAAACCAGATTAGGACCCGCACCAAACAGTCAGACTTCTGGACACATCAGTTCAGGACTCGTACCTCAAGGAGCTCAGTCAACAAACACGGACAAACCCTCAGAACAAGAACTGGAAAATTTTTTCGAGTTAATGTTTGATGAATATTATGGTGGAACTTCGACAAATGCATCTCAACAACATTCCGCTGCACCCGCTCAAAATCAACCACCACCACCACCACTGGATGCTTCTACCACAATCGAAGCTGAAGCACCAACTACATCAACATCATCTACATCTACTCAAGCAACTCCAGTACTTGAAACTGTTCTACCAAGAGTTGATGAGCAAAATCAAAACACAAATTCTCAAGAAGAACCTACAAATAATTCAAACGATGTTGCGTTAGAAGAAGGAGAAGAAGTATTTGAAAACCCGTTTGCATCAGACACTGCTGAATCTTCTTCAAGGTTACAAGAACCATCTAACACACATTCGTTCAACCAAAGGTACCCTTCTACGTTTCAATGGACTAAAGATCATCCGTTAGTACATGTTATTGGTGATCCTTCAATGCCAGTTCAGACGAGGAGACAACTTGCCACCGATCTCGAATTGTGCATTTACATTTGCTCAATAAGCACCAAAGTACCAAAGAACATTCGGGAAGCAATGGCAGAAAACCCTTGGATTGAAGCGATGCAGGAGGAATTTCTTCAATACCTGTTACATGATAGTTGGGAACTTGTTGAACGACCACTTGATAAACGCGTTCTTGATCTCAAGTGGTTGTGGAAGAGCAAACTGGATGAGGAAATGACTGTAATTCGTAACAAAGCTCGTCTCGTGGCTAAAGGTTATCCACAAGAAGAAGGGATAGATTTCGAAGAATCATTCGCGCCTGTAGCTAGACTTGAAGCAGTCCGGATTTTCTTAGCCTATGCAGCTCACAAAAACATCACAGTCTATCAGATGGACATTAAGACAGCTTTCTTGAATGGAACTCTGAAAGAAGAAGTGTATGTGAGTCAGCCAGAAGGATTCATCGACAAAGATCATCCAGACTACGTCTACAAGCTTAAAAAGGCCATTTATGGTTTAAAACAAGCTCCAAGAGCGTGGTATGACGAACTCTCATCTTTCTTGCTCAATAACAATTTCACCAAAGGAACAGTTGATGACACCTTGTTTATCAAAAAATTCAAAGATGACATTTTGATTGTTCAGATTTACGTGGACGACATTATCTTTGGGTCCACTAATCCGAATCATTCAAAACATTTTGAAAATCTCATGAAAAGCAAATTTGAAATGTCCATGATGGGGGAACTAAAATTCTTTCTTGGTCTACAAATACATCAATCCCATCGTGGTATTTTTATCAATCAAGCTAAATATACGATAGAGATTCTGAAAAAACATGGTATGGAAAACTGTGATTCTGTTGGTACTCCAATGGTCACTTCACCAAAAATAGGTGCTGATTTGTTTGGGAAACCCATCGATCCGAAGAAATATCAGAGCATGATCGGTTCTCTCATGTACCTAACTGCTAGTCGACCCGATATTCAATTTGCTGTTTGTTTGTTAGCACGGTTTCAGGCTAAGCCTACCGAACTTCACCTCAAAGAGGTTAAACGGATCTTTCGGTACCTACGAAGCACCATTAACATGGGACTTTGGTATCCGAAGGATTCGGAGTTTAATCTAACAGCATTTTCAGATGCAGACCATGCCGGTGATCAAGTTACAGCAAAAGGTACATCAGGTGGAGCACAATTTTTGGGTGAAAAGCTAGTATGCTGGTCGTCAAAGAAACAGGATTGTACTGCGCTATCAACCGCCGAAGCCGAGTATGTGTCTCTATCTGCGTGTTGTGCCCAAGTTCTTTGGATGAGGACACAACTCACAGATTATGGCTTTACTTTTGACAGAATACCTATGTATTGTGACTCAAAAAGTGCCATAGCCATCTCGTGCAATCCCGTACATCACTCTAAGACGAAGCATATCAAAGTCCGCTACCATTTCATCAAAGAACACGTGGAAGAGGGTACTGTTGAATTATTTTTCGTTAAGACTGATTACCAACTCGCCGATCTATTTACTAAAGCCCTTCCAAAAGAAAGGTTTGACTATTTAGTTCGACAAATTGGCATGCGAAGCCTAACTCCTGAGGAGCTAGAACGTCTTCTCGAATCTTCTTGAAAAATGTTTTCAAAATCGCTTCGCTGTAAATATTTTTGAAAAAACAAAATACAAAATTTGAAAAACCAACAAAAACAAAATATAAAAATATAAAATTTCAAAAAATACAAAAACAATATAAAATCACAAAATCCAAAAATATTCTTCTCACGACACGTCTCTCGTATAAATCAATATTCTGTACGTTTCTAGAAATGTCATTCAACAATGATACGGACATGTACAGATGCTTGAACGGGAGTTCTTTAAAATGATTTTCTAAAACATGTCGTTTCTCAAAAGTTTCTTCACTATGGCTTTCGTATACTTCAGTACGAAACCCGGACCCGAACGATGACTTCTGATTATTTTCAAATCAAGGACTCGTATTTTCAAGGACGAAATCTTTTTCAAAAAAGTTTGAGTCTAAACAAACGAAAAAGACTTCAAACAAAAACTCGTTTTCAAAATAGTAATCTTGAGCACTTTTTCAAGATTCATCAAAAGATTTTTCAAAATCTTTCAAATGAGTGCTTAAGATAACTCCCTCAAAACCCTTAATTGATTTTAAATGTGCTATCATTAAGGGGGAGTACAAAAACAATATTGTTCCGAATTCATGCAAAATGAAATCTGTCTATCTCTCCAAAAAGCTTTTTCTTAATCAGTTGATATCAAAAATATCACAATATGCTATTTTTGAGGGGGAGAAGACATGATTAAAATGTGATCAAAGATGTTTAAAGCTTGTGACTGAATCTCAAAAGAGCTCGACTCAGAATGTACCTATGAATTGACGAAGCTTAAAATGTCAGTAATCGAAAAGACTTTTCCTGGACGGGTAATAATTTCAAGCTAGTCTAACTAGTGATGTAAGCGTGTCTCGAATAGGACTTGTCTGAGTAGAATGTACCGTATCGAGAGACTTTCTTTGGACTTGACCAGGACGGGTAATAACTTCAAGCTAGTCTAACTAGTGATGTAAGCGTGTCTCGAATCGGTCATGTTCACTAAAAGTTGATCAATTCAAAAAGTCCAAACTCCTCACGCATGTGCAAATTTCTTAATAATTCATGAGCATATGTGAAGGGGGAGTCCTTCAAAAGATACAAAAACTCTCAAAGTGTCAACAAAAATGTGTTTATATTCATAAACACTTTGAGAGATTTTCAATCAAAGGTTTCATGGCAATTATAGGATTCATGGAGTTATAAGGTGACTAAGGTTAGGGAAAAACCGTCCTATGATCCGCCAGAGCCGGAGGGATCTACCCAAGGACAATTCCAATAGATTAGAATTAGAAGTCCTTAGGTATGATTGAAAAAAGGAGAAAATGAGAAAGGAGAAAGAAGGGGTTGAAGAATTAAAAAGAAAAGTTATGAAAAAGGGTGAAAAGAAATAGCCCTCCATATGTTCAACCTTAGGGCAGACACCGGGTTCAATTCATATGCTACTGGTTGTTACTAAGGTGACACCAGTATTGAAGATAAAGACGTCATGGACCCAGTGACGCACTGCACTAAACCTTCTAGCCACTCAAGTTCTCTTAAAAGAGCTTGTTTCATTCTCACGGGGAACCGGCATAATCTATCGACCTGTCTCTTAGAGATGGTTGATATTGAAGCAGGAGACCTCTCCCTAATCTCCACATAGGAAACCAAATGTGCACTTATCGAGTCTAGAGCCCCGAGATTCATCAAAAGATCTCATAGGAACACATGATATTTCTACACTGGTTGTTCATCATTAAGGACACCAGATGTAAACCTAAGAGTCCTACGCAGATCTTAGCAATCTGCCAGAACATTTATGAGAGGATTCACACTTGTGATTCTCAATGATTGAATGGAAATTCCTGCCAGGGTCAACTTCAAGCAGCCCTGACAGCAGGTCACTTCGGTAATTCTTTATGGGTTACGCTTAGTGTTCGCGGTGGTTTCAAACGGTCTACAGTCGTGGAGTGATCCCCAGCGACTCACCCAGTCATTGAGCTACTTAGTAGGTCTCGTAAGCTCTTTCGAGAGTATATGACATGGGAACGGCCTTGGTAAGGGTTAGAAGGAGTCTTCACACTATGCTGTTGACGATCTCTAATTCCTTATCTGTAAGTACCGGTTGTTTATTGCTAACTGTTTACCTGCAGCTATACATCATCTCCATGGCGAAAGATTCCACATGCTCATACATGCATCACAAAGTCAAAGGAAAGTTCTCACAAAGATCAAAGGATAGCAACAGTCAAAGAAAGATTCTACGCCAAAAAGAAGAATCTACAAAGTAAAGTGACAAAGATCAAAGTGAAAGAACGGAAATAACAAATGCATGTATCACAAAGACTTAAGACGTATGAGCATGTTGGAATGGCAGACAACCACCACAAACACAAAAGTGACGAAAGGCAGATGACATCATTGGATCATATCAACATCGATGAACGAAGAACAATGAACAAAGTACTATGACTCATCTAATGACTCTTAAAGACGTCAAGAGCTATGAATGTTAAAGTATGAAGACAAAGATGATGACGTCGCGCAACCTTCAATGACCAACACTTAGGGGGAGATTGTTAGCATCGTATTTTATTTATAAAAAGTGTCGGTCATTAACGTATAGTTATAGGTTGCTTTAGAATATCATTATGAAGAAGTTTATGTGTAGTTTTCATGATTTTATAAAGTCTAAGGGCTAGTTATGTAATAATGTAAAAGATTAGAGAAGCCCTAGACTATGAGTATAAATACTCATGTAAACCTCATTTGTGAGGTTGGTTCTCTTAGGTAATTACATTGTCTTTCATTTATGCACTAGGAGATCCCATCCACTCTCTCTCTCTACTTACTTTCTCTCTCTAGATTTAAGCTTGAATCATATGTGAAATAGGTTGTTCTACGGTCCTACAACTTTCCTAAGCATTTCTTCGGTAAAATAAACAGTATATAAAAACGACTACATCAATTAACCTTGAAAACATTTTAATATTTGCATTATCAAATTTGTAATCTTTTGTTTAATGTCGGAGGTATTAAACTATGCACAATGGCACATCTTTTGTCAAAGTTGAACCCAAACACTATGCGTGTGTCCCCCACAACTTACAATTTGAAGAATGCAAATTTCCTTTAGTTTAATTGTGTTATTTACTTGGTCTGTTATACAATTTAATTTCATATTTTACTACTTCTTGTTTTATGCAGTTACCTAACCATCTATGCACATATGCACTCACTATTTTTTTCTCAACAAGAATTTTACTATTATGCATGTGAGTATTTGCAATTCAAATGACCACAAATTTAGAGTTTTACCAGCTTTTACTATCACATTCATCACCACAAATTCACTGCATAAGCATTTACAGATACTATATTTAGAGATATATTCACAATGGCAATTTCATCAATCATCCATAACAAAACCAACAACTTCAATAATGGCTTCAAATAAGAAGAAAGATATTCAAGACTGCTTTTCATGTGATATTTGTGATCTTTAACACTAATCAGTAACATTTTGTTTTTCCAAATTATATGCAGAAATCATAGCCATATCCAATGACAGTTCTGAATCCTCTTATGACCATGTACAACAATTAGCATGGGAGGATTATTTTCCAAAGTATTATAATCCAAACGATTATTTTTCTACTTCAAAGAGGGTGGAAACAACCACTAATTTGACAACCAAACAGGAAGAAAAGATGGCTTTTGATGCAAGAGTGAAGGTACTAGGGCTACCAAATCAGAAAACTTTTCAAGAATTTGGTATCAAATCATTTGTGAAAAAAGAACCCAAAGATCCAAAAGGCAAGGGAAAAAAGAAGATGGTTTAAAGGCACCATTAATGTATTAATGGTTTTGGTTACAAGCAATGTATGTAAGTTACTGGTTTAAGTATATAACTTAAACCGGGCTAGAATAACACCCTTGTAACCCTATTATGAATGCAATGTTTCTTAAGTAACAACAAGGATAGAGTAGCATAATTTGATTGCATTAAAGAAGAATTATTGTATACAATAGATTATGTGTGCAAGGCTGCAAAACCATCACTGCCTAAACTATGTCCTATACTACAATAAAAACCACACAATATAGCATACTAACCTTAGACTACTTTAGTGCAAGTACCAAAGAAACAACAACTGCAAAAACGCAAAGTCTTGACTTCCAAAAACTAAATTTTTTTAATTCACCCTCCAATTTTTCAATCCTTCTTTGGCGATTAACTTCTCTTTGAACCTCACGCCTTTGATTAGGATTAAGTTGGTTGTACATCTCAAACATATGCATCTTGTACCAATCACATTCCTCCTCTAGATCGTACCAATCCCATTTATCACATTTCTTCCTACCCAATTTCTAAAATCCAAAAATAGAGTCTAGTAAATAATTTAACTTAATAATCGTTAAAGAAAACATATCTGATATGCTTACCCAGCGGTTTTGGCAACAAATGAAACGTCGAGCTGGGTTGGAGGGTATCCATGTAACACCCCCTAAATTGGTACATCGGAAGTATTCGGGTCATGGGGTGCTACAAATTGGATCACAACGCAAGTAATAAAGAACAGATCACATTATCTGTTTTAGAAAATACATTAACTTAAAAAGAAAACAAGTTTCATCATTGTTTGAATTGCCGAAATACAAGGCCCAAATAGTGTTGTCCCATAATACAAAAGTTGAGAGTCTATGACCAATGCCCTGCCCTGCCCTGCCCTGAATCATCATACATCTTAAAGTTATGCATCTGACAAAAACATGTTAAAAGTCAGCAAAAAGTTGGTAAGTTCATAGGTTTAAAGTAAAGCAGTATGTTGGACCATAAGCAAAGCATGTGAAAACATCAACGAATATAATGTCACTTAAAAGTGATGTCTATTACGTCAGCACTAAGTTCATGCAACCGAAGCTTGACAATGTGCATGCTCTAGAAGCACGTTTAAATAAAGGCCCTTGTAAGTGTCTATCCCGTGACACTCATGTTTCGACATGTTATACGCTCGCATTTGGTCAACCTAACCAAACTGAACGGGGGTGTCATCCCCAATAGATCTATTTATAGCATTCGTGCTTCCCTACATGAATTGACGGTGCATGAGTTTGGGCATGTGGGATTCAGTGTCTTAGGCTAATTCTTCATAGTAGTTTGATAAAAGCATGATTTCATTCAGGTCAAAATAAAATTTTTGCATGTTTCTCACCCCAATGTTTTATAATAAAGTAATGAGAGTAAAAGTGGGGCAATAAACTCACCCCAGAAAATAGCAGGCCTATAGTGAAAGTCAATTAGTGATAATGTGCGGCACCGACACGCGACCTAGGATATTACATCAAATTTTAGTTCACAATTCCAATTTAAGACTCAACAAGGTTTAACTAAGTTTAAAAGTTTTAAAGTGTTTTTGTCGTTGTTGCTTGTGTGGCAGCGTTTAAGTTTGAAAATAGTTTTCTAAGTGTGTATAGGTATTGGCTCATGGAAATGTATAATTATGTAAATAGACAATAATAAAAGATCAAGGATGAATAAACCCTTGGTTCGACAATGACCGAAAGACGAAGTACGGGAAAATAATAGCAATGAATGATAAACGTTAGTGGGATATAATGACATTGATGTTAGAAGTATATACATATATTTAACTTAGTATAGGTATAAACTATTTGTTAATATTATAAATAAAATGTTTGTTATGAAGTGCATTTATAATATGTAATTAAGTGATGATTTTATTAAAGTTTTTATATTTAAAATAAGCTAGTAAAAGTATATATTTTAAGAGTGTAAGTTTGTTTAAAATGTTACACTTATTTTGTCCGTTTTAATAGTTTTTTCAAAAAATACTCTAAGTGACCCGCATACATATTTAGTTTTACCGAAAAGTTAAAGTTCCCATATCATGGTGGTTTAAATAAACCATGTGTATTATTTCAAAATAAGTTATAATTTATGTTTTCATTAGTTTGACTTATACTTTAGTTTAATGGTGCAAAAGTAGTAAGTTGATTATAAGTTTTAAAACGAGTTGCGTTTAGTTCAATTACAGATCGAAAGTATAATAATAAGTTGACACCTATATTTTTAGTCTAGCCTTTAATAAGTTAGAGCTTTTAGTTTTATATTTTGTTTCCATATAATAACTATGATTAGATGAGAGTGAGTCGATCGAGTAGTGGAATAACAATAATAGGTCGAAGTAACCAGAATTGCTTAGACGAACGTGTAGTGACTCGTGTGCAAAACAGTATCACAAACGCACCTCTTTTTAATACCATTATATGGAATTTAATATTAAGGCCTAATGTTACTAATAATGAATGTCATGAAACTATAAAACATATGATTCATAATAATGAAATGGTTGGATGTTTTAGTAGATGGTTACAGTTGGTCTCAATAATCACTTTGGTGTATGTTATGCAAAAAGGCCAAGTAACACTTGACAACATGTGAGTAACACAGAGATGCCCAAAGTTGGTGCTCAACTCCAACAGTGGCTCGAAGTCACAACATGAAACCAAACATCAATACAAGACACCGGGACAATTAGGCGACGAGGAGATTTGATTCAAGTCAAAGTCAATACGACACACATAAGTAGAGTGAATACATTAACATGTTCAAACTCGATACAGTAGCTTACAATTTTTGACCATTTGTTTTTGAAACTTGCTTTGACAAAAATGAGTAAACAAGGACAGCTTACTGTCTTGAACCAAAGGACACAAACACAAGATAATTTCCATGAAAATATAACCCATATCATATTAATTTCACAAATGGTTTGAGAGAGCAATTTAGGTGCAAACAAAAAGAGACAAGGTAACGTTATCCACTGTTAGACTTTTGACTCACAACAAATCACACAATTGTAATGCCAAGCTTAGAGTTGTAAGTTTGTGTATAAAAAAATATAAGTGCATGTGTACCCATTTGTATTCGAATAGTGAGTTTGACTACACAAGAACAACTAAATCCAAGTTCAACACAACTCAAGTTTTTATCTCAAAACCATACGCAACGACTGTTTACTTATCGAAACTAACCCTAGATTAACATAATAAATAAGCCACTAAAATATACAAAAGTGACAATAACCACTTTCCCAATTGAGGCAAACTTATGTTTTAGTTGTGAGATTATATTTATTTTTGCCACACCTTATTAATAACAACAACAACAACAACAACAAAAATATAAATCATTAACATAACATAGATTTAAACGGATCGACACCAAAAAAAATCAAAGCAACATCACATCAGATACAACTTAATTTGCAAGTTTCCTTAGTAACCAAATAAAGTTCAGATTTGATAATTAACAAAAACTCATAGAAACATGAATAATCATATACGAATAAAAACATCAAAACAAGGGTTTCAAGATCCTTACAGTACTTTGAAGAGAAGACCAAAAAGACAATGAATCCAATCCGAATCCAAGCAGCAACCACACCTTTATGATTTCTTTGGAGAAGTTACTAAGATGTGGTGCCCCCTTAGTTCGGCTGGGGATTAAAAGAAGAAAAACAAGAAACCCTAACCCTACCTTTTAAGTATCGATTTTAGATATCAACCAAAAAGAGTTAAAATATAGCCCTTTGCTTCTTCATATGAAATCTTGTGATTCAACTTGGGAGGAAGAGAAAGAAAAAAGTGCATAGCCGCTCCTTTGACAATACCTGTAACACTCCAAACCGGATAAGGGTCTAAAGTGTAACATTATGGTGTCATTTCAGAACATAAAGCGCAAGCGGAAAACTTAGCTCAATAAATTACAAATCTTGAGACTAAAACGACTAATATAACAAATATAATCAAAATCAACTTCTAAAAGAAATGAAATAATTAAACATAAATCTGAAATAAAATCCATGAATACTAAGGTAGGGTTGGTCCACTAAAAGCTCCTACTCTCATCACTCAATCCCAGCCTCCAACTTGATACCTACCGCAGGGAAAAGAAAATGCAGCTGAGCTAACGCTCAGTGAACAGATATAAACATATGAAAGATAACTGAACATAAATGAATAAACAAACAATCCAATAAGAACCTGCTGAGAAACAATGTCATAAAGAATATGAAGGGTCATACGAGAATGAAAGTCAAAGAATAATACAGAAATGGTAAAAGGAATAGTGACAGAATTTGCTCAAGTACCAAAACAATCACCAGATATCAATATAGATTACCTAGGATGCATCCATACGCTCCCCTGCAAAACAGATTAGTACATACCATAGCTCAAGGCTAGCATACATACTCAGATAATGGCCACAGATACAGATAAGGGAAACACCGTGGATCAATCACACTTCTACAGAAAGTGTCATGCTATTGGTGCCTCAATGACATGGCCATGTTACCTTCATGGCTAGGAATAGTACCTTGAGCAATTGGTCAATTCAAATGGATTTCACAAAGGAATCATATCAATGAGATCATATCAGATGGGTCATAACAAAAGGATCATATCAAATGGATCATAACAAAAGGATCATATCAATGGTTCAAATCAAGGGTTCATATCAAAGGTTCATATCAAAGTAAACAAATCAAAGTCAATGAATACAAATCATGAGAAATGAATAATTAAACAAACGAACCAACCGATAACGATGTAAAGAGAAGTGGGTATCCAAAATATTCGTACCGATCCGAAATGCAAATGAAATAATGCCTAAAAGTAAGATTGGATATCCGTACCTTAATGCAAATTAACGCACACCCGAAAACGCAAATTACTCCTTCCTTGAATGATCTCAAGAGACAAAGAACTCCGACACAATGTTATTACGAGCGAGACCTGTACCCAAAACCTACGTTGAATCCTTATTCGATAAAAAAATGGCAGCAGTAGTCGGTATAGTTTATGTTTGTGATGTTTTTTTTTGGATTTGTTGTGTTTTAGTAACCAAGAAAGTAGCAGCAATGATTTGGGTTTTTTGTGGTGTTGGCGTTCGAATGGAAGTAGAGACAATGGAGGTTCGATATATTAAGAATATAAGTTTGTAACGTTAACTTTTTTTTAATGTTTTCAATGGGTAATCAATTGGGATCTTTAATGTGTTTTTAAAGGCTAATTATGCAGTGGTGTCAAATGGTTTTAATGGGGCCGGTTAAGGGTCTTTCATAAGAGTTTAATTGGAGGTTTAAATGTTATTAATAGTGTTTGACACCATTAATTTATCTAAGTTAATACTTTCTAAAAAAAATTAAACATATCCTAAAGTTTTAAATTTTCAAAATTTATACCAAACTTTTGGTTTTCGAATTTTAGTGTTTTACAACTCTTCCCCTCTAAAAATAAAATTTCGTCCGCAAAATTGAAAAGAACCGAATTGAAACATACCAGATCACGAAAATAATTGAAAATGATTCAAACGAACGGAAGGTTAGTTTCTCATGACTCGATTCAGAAGGTTCAGAAAATTTCAGATTCTTCAATAATGACCGATCATTTCAAACTGAATCCAATGGGTACGGAACACATATGTAACAGATAATAGATCACAATCATGAACAGGAACATATATGAAGGTACGGTTTACTGATAAGAACCTTAGCAAATAAATTCCGACTTCAAATGAATAGTAGAATCGCATAAGTAACTCCAGAAATATAAAAGAAAAATATTAGAGACATGTTATTAATAGTATTTGACACCATTAATTTATCTAAGTTAATACTTTCTAAAAAAATATAAACATATCCTAAAGTTTTAAATTTTCAAAATTTATACCAAATTTTTGGTTTTCGAATTTTTGGGTTTACAATACCCTTGGCGTGAAGGGGGTTCTTTGGAACTATATTCGAGAGGCAAGAATCGATTCACACTTGCTTTCTTATTAGGATTTTTGAGATATCATAGATCTTAGGTTTTTGAAAGAGAGAGAAGTAAGGGAATCACATGTATCTGGTTTTTCTTGAAAAAAATATAAACATGTGTGTGTTTTTAGGTGTATGTGAGTTACTACGTTTTATTTATTTATTTATTTATTTATTTATTTATTTATTTATTTTTAAACGTATAGGGTAAATAAAAGTAATACGTTTTTGTTTAAAAATATTTGTATTGATTAACAAAGAGGGTGTCACGTGTACCCCGTGTCCCATTGAGTTCCGGGGGAAACGTAGTACTTTAATTTGACGTGGACGTGAAATAAGATATAATTCCTGAAAACATGTTTATAGAAGTAATACAGAAACACATTTATCAACTCTGATTATTAATTATTAAGTTTTCCCCGTTACTATAATAGTGTCAGTACGCGTGTCGTGTCGTGATTGAGATATTTCTCGGTAGTAAACAATAATCAATAACAGTCAGAAAGTGATATATTCACACTTTCTGGTAAAATAAACGTGGTAGTGAGTTACTGTAAACCACATTGTGCGGGTTTATTTTTCGAAATAGTTATGTAAACTCATGAATGCTTATTCAAATAGTTTGCTAATAAGAAATTAACATTTATTATTAAAATATTAAGGGAAAATTTTCTGTTTGTCACAGTCCAAGAGGTTACAACCATTGATGGCCTGTCACATTTGCAGTTTTCATTGCAAAGATTAGAAGACATGATTTAATTTTGATTTTGATTTGGGATTAGTTATGATTTTTGAAAGAATTAATTGAGTGTGTTTTGGACCGTTACAATTTAGAGTTTATGGATAAAGAGTAGAAGAAAAGAGGGAAAAGGGAGATATAACAGTTTATATGACGTCACATGTGGGCCCTATAAGCGTAGACGGTAATATTAGCTAACTTTGAATGTTGCACAAAGTTTTGTTACCTAACATAATATTTTTTAGAGTAAATTACCTAACATTAGAAATTTTTGTAAGTTTGTTACGTATATGTAGAATTAATCAATTTATATATATAAGCATAGAATTTTTTGCTTGTTTTAACACTAAAGTTTAGATCATTAGTTATGGTTAATAAATGAACATGAGATTCTTTTAGTTTAAACGAAACCCAATTTTTAAAGCCACCCGTTTTGTCTCGTGCCCGTTAGACCCGTATTTCAACTTTGCCTATTTGATGAGTGCTCATTAGGATTCGAGCCCGTTGCCCGAGCCCACATGACCCGCTCATTTTGCCACCTCTTCCGTACAATCAAGTCTATCGTCTTGTGACTATTAGGTACTCCCCCGTAGTAATATTTTTATTTGTGTTATATAATATTTAATGAACATTATACTAATGAAAACACATTTAAAACCCAATCTATTTATATATTTTTCATCAAGTATTATATTACACAAATATTATCTTGTGACTATTAGGTACTCCCTCCGTCCCATAATAATTGCCCAATTTGATTTTTTTTTTTTGTTCAACTTTAACTATTAATATTTTTATTTGTGTTATATAATATTTAATAAAAATTATACTAATGAAAACATATTTAAAACCCAATCTATTTATATATTTTTTATCAAGTATTATATTACACAAATAAAAATATTTTTGGTTAAAGTTAAATAAAAAAGACCCAAAAAAGTTAAAGTGAACAATTATTATAGAAGGGAGGTAATACTTCTCATTTCTACAAAGTAACAAGTACCATTTTATAAAATTATCAATATATTCCTGTATGTTTCAAAGAAATTTCGATTTCACAAAGAGTAAGTAATTGCAAAGAAATGATGTTTTTGATATATTAAAAGAAAAAGTTAATCAGTTTGACCATAGTTGATATTCAACGTCCATCGAAGACACTTTTTTCTATGAAAAGATCTCCAAATTACAGCTATAGATTGATGGATCAACTTAAATGATATATTTATTGGCTTAAACTAATCAAAGAGTATATATAATGTCTAAACTGTGTCTCCTTAGTATCATTTTTTTTAACTTTATATCCGACTCGTAGTGAACTTAAGAGACAAATGTAGTGTTGTTTAATGGAACATTGAATGATTTACTAAGTTTTATATTAATAGTTGTTCATGTGTTAGCATCCTTTGTCACATAAGTTCATGAGAACGTTAAAAATATATAACTTTAATGTTTGAATACATATTATAATTAGAGGTGGCTCGTTCGATCGTCAATTTCTATGACAAATTAATTTATGAATCTTCAGGCTCAATTGTTATTTGCGTACCATAATACTGTATTTATTGTTAATTTTCAATATTCTTGTTGATTAACTCGAGTTGTAATTCAATTGGTAGGAAATCTCATGCTTGTATTTGAAACTAGAACCGCGCATCGACCCCTTATTTATATCTAGTGTTCTCACTGCTTCTATTCGTGACCCCTTATTTATATCTAGTGTTCTCACTGCTTCTACTCGTGTATAACATTAAGAACTTTTAACTACAAATAATTATAATTGCGATATTGTAGTTAAGATATAAGAATTCGAATTAAGATGAATATGAAGTATATAAAATTAGTAAGTGATTGGTATAACATAAAAACGCAATAGACAAAATACTACGCTCTTACATCAACCTCGTCGTGGCTAAAGATAGTTTAATAATGTAATCAACATTAGTGTGATTGAATGATTAACAAAAAACTTAATCTTCTTCTACAAATGATAGATAGTGAAAATGATTGTGTTATATATGCAAGTTAATTAAATGTAATTGAAAGATTAATAAAAAAAATTTAATTTAAAACTACTAAACATTAAAAAGGTATTTTTATCAAACCACATTACTTAATTTTTAAAATTTTAAGCTTCTAAAAATATTGTTCCTGTTTATATTTAGTAAAGATGTATCAAAAAAGTTTAATCAAACTACAAGAACAATAGTTGAAACCGTGACATCTCAGTAGAAGTCAAAAGGTGTCAAAAAGATAGATAGTGTCACTAAAACTAGAAGTGGTCACTATTTCATGAGTTTCAGCTACAATTTAGTGCCTTCAATAAAGACTTTAAGACACAGTTTAATGACTTTATTCATAGAACATGTCATATTAGAATATTTTGAACTTACCAAAACTATGTGGCTAAAAATCTTTTGACCCCAAGCTAGCTTATTTAACTTTTTGAGCACTTTATATACTTGCAAATGTTTTCGTCGCTAGTTTCTGAAAAAATAGTGACTGCACGGCTAGGTAGGCATCGATTTTTTTTGCATGTGTATCACAATAAATTCTTCCTACAGCGTATAATTAAAATCCTCAAAAGCTGGCTTCTTAAACAATTGCAAACTCTAGTTAAAAACTACTACTACTAATAGCACATGCGGTCGTCACTAATGACGGTAATGATCTTGTTGCTTTGTGTTTAGCATATTCGTACACTATTGTTGGTAGTAAAAAAAAAGTCTTAAAAATCAAAGCTGTACACCATTGTTGTCACTATCATTTCCTTGCAAAGCAAGGATAAAATGATGCACGTACCATGATGTCATGGCTCGGGAGCAGGGTGATCTAGAATCTTTATCATACGCGTTATAATTTAAAATCCTACTATCTTATATAAAGTATAGTAGCTTAACTGAGGCAGTATTTGTCGGTTTGTACGTAAGATTGGATTGAACAAGAGCGAGACCGAAATAAAGAAAAAAGTTAGGACCGAGACCAGACCGCCGGTCTTTCGGTTCGGTCGGTTTTCTCGGTCCGGTAAGTTTTGGGGTCTGCGATGCTCAGCCCTAGACTACATGCATAATTTTTTACAGCGGTACAGTGATGGATCGAAACTAGGAAAAAGCTAATAAAATGAACTTATAACGAGTTCATACAATAGTTAATTACATCATCACAAATCCAGTCTAACTAAACAGGCTATATTCAAAATTATTGTACCCAAAAAAATTTAACTAAAAACAAACACAAATTTTGTTGCTTATATTGAAGTTACAAACGAAAGCATTGATACAAAGGCTATTCATACATGTCATGTGTTTTCCCTTAGACATGCAAATAAGACTAGTCTTTTTGTTAGAAATATATACATGCATATAAGCTATATATGTTATGTAAGTCGATCAAAGCCTTCGTGAATTCGTATGTTTGTGTACAATATACTGCATGCATATGTTGATGACACATAATTCAATGATAACATGGAACATGAAAATTACTTTGGAGTATTGGTAGGGGTCGGGGTTTAATCAAACTATATACCCACATGTTATCGTGACATCTATTAAACACATGGATCACATCTAGTGTACTATTTGTGGCCGTATTGAATGCACTAGACGTAACTTGTTTTCATACTCTCGACTAATTAATAAGTATCCACAAGATGCCTCTTATGTACTAATCATACTACAATCCACATATTGGCGAGCAAAGGCTATTCCCGTTATACTGCAATCCACACATTAGCGAGCAACGGCCATTCCCATTACCACTTTTGATTACCCGACGAGTAACATGCATTATATATATAAATAGTAAATTCAGTAACGTATAGATAGAAGATTGTGTATATCTGTTCTAAAAAAAATAACGCCAAACCCACCTCAGCTATAATGCTTAGTCTTAAATGATCGTTGATCTTTATAGACGCCTTACTTTCGTGAACGGAAGTATGAGTAAACCCATGCCATTCTTATTGACTTGTACTTCTTGGCTCATTCCCAATTTCCCATGCCATTCTTATTGACTTGTACTTCTTGCCTCTTTTAGTGAAACTATACAAGCCACCTAATTCTCTATTTAATTTATACGCAGGGACGGAACATATATGGGCCGAGGGGGGTTGCGGCCCCCCCAAAATTCTTGACTCTATGTACATTTTATATCTTTTTATTTCTAGTTTTATTCATTTTTAATATAAAAATTTCAGTGTTGTGTATACCGGCCCCCTAAAGTAAATAGTTTACAAATCGGCCCCTCCAACAAAAATGGTCAAGTTCCGTCTCTGTTTATACGTGATTTGTGATTTTGGCCAGACAACTATCTTGGCTTTGCATGCGTGAGTTCACTCAAGTTGACTTCTTCATGATGATCAATATGTTAAGACACAAGCATAAGGTGTATAGAAGTGTGTTAAGGTGTTCTTAATGCATGATGTATCATTCTATTCAAGTTTAGCCGCGAGACTAGTTTATGATATTAATTATACATCTATAGTTGTTATTTTTTTTGTTTATTTTTTTATTTTTTATTATCATAGTTCCCTCTGGTAAACATATTCTTTTTATGTATACTTAAGGCTTCATTGACCACCTTCCTGTCTTATGTTTACATGTACAATACCATTGATTAGGGAAAACTACTTCAATAACTTTAGATTTAATTTAAAATTTTTGCTGTTGCAAAATACAGTATACATTATAAGATATGAATGATGCATGGTATATTAACAGTCAAATCTTGGGATGTTACGTACATTAATTAGTCATATCCTTAAGTTATTAACATTTCATGATGTGTGTTTCATTATCTTGACACCCCTTCAGTCATCACTACTTTCGGACATAAAGAACATCAAATTAAGGTCTTCTTATCTGAGTTTTCATATCGAATCCGAAAGTAACTCATTCGTCACCTGGGGGTAACTCTACATATCATAAGACATTCCTACAAGTTTGCAAAAAATCTGAAATTACATGAAATTTAAAAGA
>JARVZY010009182.1:0-27592 GCA_030686995.1 Artemisia argyi
CAAACTAATGTACCGCGTATTTACTCTCACATTTATTGCTTAACCCTTTGGCTTTTATTTATTATTTATTATTATTTTAATGTAACTTTAACGGTCAGTTCTCGAGTTATTTCATTAAAGAAAAGGGAAAAAAAGTGAAAATGTTTACTCTCACATTGTGTTCTCGAGTTATTTCATTAAAGAAACTGAAAATAAACTGGAAATAAAGTTAGTGTTATTTGGCTGAATTTGTTTTACTTTCATTTCCGCCCAAATATGAGATGAAAGTGTTTTAATTCCATTTTCTTTTCTTTTTATTTGATGAAATAATTCGATAACACAGCGCAATTCGAGAACACATCGTAAAATAAGGACAAAAGTTTTAACATTCCCAAAGACACATAAATAAACAAGACACACTCCATTCTAAAATTGACCACACTCACTTCCCAAACCCCTACCAAAAAAACACACACACTACCACCAATGGAAGTAGTTAACTTACACCCTTCAGTAGAACAACTAATTAGTAAAATATGCACCGAAAAGAATGTTGAACCATCGGACATCTCGGCCCGGCGGTTACTCTCCACGATCGCGGAAGAGTCCGCGATCGAAATATTGAATAAAATATCGGTATCGAGTAGTATTCGGAATTTTTCTGGTTATATTATTTTTATGGTTAATAAGCAGAATTCAGCTAATAGTGTTTTGTCGCAGAAGCGGCCGGGGTCGCCTTTGTCTGGTGGAACTTCTCAAAGTAATGTGTTTATTATCTTGTTATTGTTTTTATGTTTCTTTAATTGTTTATTCAAGAAATGCAAAAAAAAAAAAAAAAAAAATAAATAAATAAAAAAGGTTGTTTGGGCTTAAAATGTTTACTCCTTATTTATTTACATTTTTCTTTAAAGCCATAAGAAGCAGTTTTTTTACAAGCATTTAAATGTAAGGAGGTGTTTGTTTAAGTTTATACTAGTTATAATGCCCGCTCACGTGCGGGTTTTTTAAAATTTTTTGAATCATATATTTTTATTTATTAAAAAACAAATAATTTAATATTTGTTTTGTTTGATTTATGATGTTTAATTATAGTTTTTTTTTTTTATTATTAAAGATAATTATTCAAAATTTTTAACCCTATTATTAGTTGCATCTTATCTATATTTTTTGTATTTATCTTCTACTTTGTTTTATGGATAGATAAAATAAAGTAAGAATCGATTTTTTTGAAATGGAAAATTCCAAATAGGGGTTTTGTTTTATTATATAAAAATGTGGGCTTATCAGCTTATTTTATTTCAGTTTTTTATTTTGTAAGCTTTCATTTTCTGGCTTTTTGAGGGTTATGGGCTTATATAATAAGCCCATAAGTCTTGAAAGAAGCCGGAAAATTAAGCTCATAAGCCCACATTATAAGCTTAAACAAAAACCCCCTAAGCTTATTTATGGGCTTATAAGCTCATATGTTTTTGGCTTATATTTCATAAGTTCAATTTTTTCGGCTTATTTAGGGACTTTATATAAGTTTGTTATGTCATAACAAACTTTGTTAAACACGCAAATTTCAAAATAAGCCGAAGAAATTGAATTTATAAACTATAAGCAAAAAACATATAAGCTCATATGTCCATAAATAAGCTTAAACAAACACCCCCTTATTTCTGTTGGGAATTCTGTTAAGTAAGAATTCTGCTGCTGTTTCTGCTGAAGGTTCCTGCTGAAGAGTTGGTTCTTGCTGAAGCGGTGTATCTGCTGAAGACTAGTTTCAGCATTATTAGTTTCTGCGGATATAGTATTTCCGTATTTTATGTATTATAGTTTGGATATGCACGAGTTTATTTAGGAAGTGATAATTCATATCTTTTAGAAGTTTTAGAATATACGTTTCTTGGGAAACGGTTTAGGGTTCCTTGTGTATAAAAGGAACACATGATTATGTATTGAAGACAGTTTTTAGAAAACACTCTTATTATTATTAAAAAGATCCATAGAGGATCAAGAGTTCTTAGTATCACGCTTGTGTTTTGTTTCCGCTTTAAAAATACAAGTTGCAGAGATTGTCTATTAGTGTGTTATTGATTACAGTGACATAACTAACGATTCTAGAGTGCTCAAGAAGATCTATCAAGGTCTTATATCTCAATGAGTGGTATCAGAGCCTCGAGAGAGTCTCTGTCATACTAAGAAAAACTAATCTTACACCTTAAGAATCCAAACAAATCAACAACCATGCCTGGATCTGATGATGATGCTGATACAACCCAAAACATTAACACCACTTCTCTTCAACAACTCAACCTCTCCAACAGTAATGCTAAGTTTCCATACTTGAAGAATGCTGAAGAATATCATCTGTGGTCCATGAAGATGCAGAACTGGATCACAAACATAGATTGGAATCTATGGGAGATTGTTAAAAAGGGGAATAGGCTGAAGAAGCATGTTACAGATGCTGATGGAGTAATTACTATTGTAGGTCCCAGAATTGCTGAAGAGATTCTGGCTGTGCAAAGGGAGAGCAAGGTAAGAACAATTCTGCTCCAAGCTATACCTGATGACCATATGGGTGACTTCCACTTCATGGAGGATGCCAAGGACATCTGGATGGCAATAAAAGCTAGATTTGGTGGGAATGATGAATCAAGAAGGTTGCAGAAGTCTATGTTAAAGCAGAAGTTCCAAGAGTTTCAGATATCTGAAGAAGAGGGAATTCATAAAGGCTATGACAGGTTTCATCGGATCTTAAGTTAGCTTAATCAGCTGAAGGCCAGACCTGATAAAGAGGACTGCAATGCTAAGTTTCTGAGATCCTTGCCGCCATCTTGGTTGCAAGTCTGTATTGCTCTCAAGACCAAGGGTGGGTTGGACATAATATCCTTTGATGACCTCTACAACAGGCTTAAATCACTTGGTGCCTCTACAGAACCTGTGCATCAAGCCTCAAGTTCTTATTCATCAGGAGCATCCTCTCAAACTCATACTCAATCTGCTCCTAAATCCAATAGTGTGTTGGATGATATTGTTCATTCATTTGTGGCTGAATATGAACATCAGCAGTTTCTTGCTTATGAGGATTTTGAACAGGTGGATCCATTGGAGATGGAGGAGATGCACTTAAAATGGCAGCTTGCAATGATCTCCATGAATATTAAGAGGTTTGAAACCAAGTCTGGTAGGAAGTTTGGCTTTAATGGAAGAGAGGCAGCAAGGTTTGATAGAAGGAAGGTTAAATGTTACACTTGTGGACAAGTGGGACATTTTTCAAGAGAATGCAAGGAGAGAAAGTCTAGAGATGAAGTTAGATATGGCTCTTATCCAGTGGAAGCAGGGACTACTAAGGCTGCACCTTCAAAGGCTATGGTGACTCTGGATCACCAAATTGATTGGGCTGAACATGAACCTGCTGGAGAGGAAGCTTCTACTTCTTCACAAGTGAATCTGCTGGCATACTCACCTTCAGAGGACAAGAAGGAGCAAGTCTCCTTGATGGGAATCTCTCAGGTACACAACTGTATGTTTGGATGTAGTGTAAGATACAATGAGCTTAAACAAGAATTTGATGAATTGAAACCAAAGTACAATGAGTGTTATGTTGAAGTAGAGTCCTATAAAATGGCTTTAAAAACTTTAGAGAAACAAAATGTATGGTTTCAAAAGAATCAAGTTAAATATGATGAAAAGATAAGAGTCCTAGAGAGTGATTTAGAAGTTGCTAAGATAGACTTAAGACGTACTGAAAAGATATGGAACTTCTTTTGGTATGAATAAATCTTCTAAAAAGAAGAAGTGTTTTGTGTGTGGAAGTAAATCTCACTTGATTAAGGATTGTACATTTCATGAGCAAAGAATGGGTGTTTGTTTTAGTCAAAGGAAATCTAGGCAAATGTGGAAGAATGTTAGTGAAATACCCTCTTTTGTTCCACATCAGCAGAAATCCAATTCTGCTGAACCACATTCTTCATGGAGAAGAACCAGTACTAAACCATATGTTCGACCCACTAGTTCTTTCTTTTCTAATGGTTATTGGCCTAATAACTTTGACTCAATGTATTATGGTGGTGGGTGTTGGGATACTGCTGTGAAGCCCTCAGCAGGTTGTTCTTGGACAAAGAAGGGACCTAATATGCAATACAGGCCCAAGAACAATGGTGGATCTAAAACATCTACATGGCCTATCACTAATGATCCACAAGGCAGGCTCAAGTCAGCAATGACTTGAGTCTCCAATGTGTACTAACTTTTTGTAGAATTTTTGTTGTTGTAGGATTATCCTTTAAAAAGTACTGAAGTAGTTATAGTTGACAGTGGTTGTTCTAGAAGTATGTCAGGGAACAAGGACAAGATGCATGACTTTGTACCCATAGATGGAGGAGGCACTGTTACTTTTGGTGGAGGAGATGGCAAAATTACTGGGAAAGGGACTATTAAGACACCCTTGTTAGACTTTGAAAATGTTTATTATGTGAAGGAACTAGAACATTTTAATCTATTCTCTGTATCACAAATTTGTGACACTAAGAATAAGGTTTTCTTCTCTGAGGATGAATGTCTTGTACTCTCCAAGGACTTCAAACTTCCAGAAGACACAACTGTTTTGCTAAGAGTCCCTAGAACCTTCAACTTGTACACATTCAATCTGAATGATGTCAAGCCAGAAGGTGATCTAACATGTTTGGTGGCCAAAGCTTCCCAGGATGAATCTACCAAGTGGCATAGGAGAATGGCTCATGTGAATTACAAGACAATCAACAAGTTGTCTAAACTTGGTCTTGTTAAGGGTCTACCTTCTAAACTCTTCACCAATGAACACAATTGTATTGCTTGCAACAAGGGAAAGCAACACAGAGCCTCTTACCAAGCAGTCAAAGCTGTGAGCACCATTTCAGAACCACTTCAGTTGTTGCACATGGATCTATTTGGTCCAACTCCTATCAGAAGTATTGATCACAAGTATTTCTGCCTGGTTATCACAGATGATTTTAGCAGGTTCTGCTGGGTATTCTTTCTTAAAACTAAAGATGAAACAACTCCTATTTTGAAAGAATTCATCATTTTAATTGAAAACCAGCTTAATAAAAAGGTTAAAGGGATTAGGTGTGACAATGGGACAAAATTCAAAAATGTTGTTTTCATAGAATTCTGTAAGTCTAAGGGGATTAGAAGGGACTATAGTACTCCAAGAACCCCACAAAAAAATGGGGTTGCTGAAAGGAAAAATAGAACCCTCATTGAGGCAGCAAGATCAATGCTTGCAGACTCCAAATTACCCACAATGTTTTTGACTGAAGCAGTAAGTACTGCTTGCTATGTCTTGAACAGGGTATCCATCACTAGACACCATGTCAAGACACCTTATGAACTTCTCACAGGGAAAGTTCCAGACATACATTACCTTAAACCTTTTGGATGCAAAGTGACCATTTTGAATACTACTGATATACTGGGTAAGTTTGATGGGAAAGCTGATGAGGGATATATAGTTGGTTATTCAGCTCATAGCAAGGCCTATAGGGTTTATAATCTGAATGCCAAAAGGATAGAAAAGACCCTTAATCTAAGATTTCTAGAAGATCAGCCTAATATTCAGGGACAAGGCCATTCTTGGTATTTTGACCTAGATTATTTGACTGACTATTTGGGTTATACTAGACATGCTTCTAATCCTGATGTAGGTACCAAAGATCCAAACTCTAACCCTACAGGTTCCATGGATGATGACTCAGACTGTGAATCTGAGCCAGATGAACAAACCATTGTTGTATCATCTTTTCCACCTAACCATTTTGTAGGTAATCATTCTGCTGCTGAACAAGATGATGAGTCACATTATGCAGAGGATCTTGCAAGACTGAAGAAGCAAGAACATGCTGCTACTAAGGAAGCTCAGATACTCAATGAAAAGGTTACACAAGAGACTGAAGCAATCCTACATCAATCAGCACAAGCAGTCAGTGGAATCAAGGATACTGCTGATGGTTCTGCTGAAGACATATCTATTCCCACTGATAAGGTCTCAGATGCTGATACTACTGATGCTCACTCTCCCATTTCTACTGAAGTCTCTACGGACTTTGAGAAGCCCTTTACAAGATTTCCAAGTCCTTCTGATCTTGGGAATTATCAGCCAAAGCCTGGCCTATTTCACTCAGCTTCTTATGATACTGAGTTTGGGCCTACAGTCAACAACCTTGATGCCAAAATTGATGTTCCACCTACTGCAACAAAAAGGATTCATAATGCTCATCCCCTATCAAAGATTATTGGAGATCCTAAAGATCCTGTTAGAACTAGAAGCACTGTAAAGAATACAAAATATGGTGAAGTTGCTTTCATCTCTTATGTCTACAATCAAAAGAGGAACAATCACACAGATTTCAAACATTGTCTGTTTGCCTGCTTTCTTTCTAAGATAGAACCAACTAGTGTTCCTCAAGCACTGGCTGATTCAAGTTGGCTTGAGGCAATGCAAGAAGAGATGCTGCAATTTAAGAATCAGCAGGTTTGGATTTTGGTTCCTCTTCCTGATGGTAAATATGCCATTGGGACAAAATGGATTCTAAAGAATAAAAGAGATGCAAGGGGGATTGTGGTGAAGAACAAAGCAAGACTAGTGGCTCAAGGGTATAGACAAGAGGAAGGCATTGACTATGATGAAGTCTTTGCACCAGTGGCCAGAGTTGAAGCTATAAGGATATTTTTGGCCTATGCCTCTTATATGGGCTTCATGGTTTATCAGATGGATGTTAAAGGTGCTTTCTTATATGGTGAGATTGAAGAGGAAGTATATTTGACTCAACCCAAGGGATTTGAAGACCCTGATCATCCTGAGTATGTGTACAAGGTTGTCAAAGCTCTCTATGGACTTCATCAAGCTCCCAGAGCTTGGTATGCTAGACTTTCCACATTTCTGCTGAAGCATGGCTACAGAAGAGGTGCCATTGACAAGACTCTATTCCTCAAGAAAGATTCAAGGGATATTATTCTTGTTCAGGTGTATGTGGATGATATTATCTTTGGTTCAACCAAAGAAGCATGATGTAGAGAATTTGAGGATCTGATGAAGGGTGAATTTCAAATGAGTGCCATAGGTAAACTCACTTTCTTTTTGGGATTACAGGTTCAGCAGAAACCTGATGGTATTTTCATTCATCAGGAGAAATATGTAAAAGATATGTTGTCCAAGTTTGCTATGGAGAATGTCAGGACTGCCACTACTCCCTATGAGGCTCCCAAACCAAAGAACAATATTGATCCTGATCTCCCTGTGAATGTTCATTTATACAGGTCAATGATTGGTTCTTTGATGTATTTGACTGCCTCAAGACCTGATATTACATTTGCTGTGAGTGCATGTTCAAGGTACCAAGTCACTCCTCTTGCCTCTCATTTGAATGCTGTCAAGAAGATTTTTAAGTACCTAAAAGGCCAACCCAAATTAGGTCTTTGGTATCCCAAAGAGTCTCCATTTCAGCTAGCAGCTTATAGTGATAGTGACTATGCTGGTGCAAATTTGGATAGAAGATCCATAACTGGAGGTTGCCAATTCCTTGGTAGAAGACTGATTTCTTGGCAATGCAAGAAACAGACCATTGTTGCTACCTCTACTACTGAAGCAGAGTATGTTGCTGCTGCCAATTGTTGTGGACAGGTTCTATGGATTCAGAATCAATTGCTGGATTATGGGTATAACTTTATGAATACTACCATTTTCATTGACAATCAAAGTACACTTTGTATTGTTAAAAATCCAGTTTTTCATAATAGAACCAAACATATTGAAATCAGGCACCACTTTATAAGGGATGCTTATGAAAAACATTTGATCAAAGTGGCAAAAATTCACACAGATGAGAATGTGGCAGATTTGTTAACCAAAGCATTTGATGGACCAAGGTTTCAATATTTAGTGGTCCATATTGGAATGCTTAATCCTTAACTGCAAAGTTTAAGGGGAGGCATAAGCCTCAGGGGAGGCATATGCCTCAGGGGAGGATTGTGAGTGTAAACTTTGTAGATTTGTATAAGTTGTATATTTTTGAATTTTAACACTAACCCACTAATATGTTTGCAAGTTGTTTGGTGTATTTGTATGTTTTATGTTTGTTTTGCAGATGTTCTTAGATTGTAAGTTGTATGATAAAGTCACCAAGAGCTGAAGTCAAAGGAATGTGGTCAAAAGTGCTGAACATGGTTTCTACTGATGAGTTAATTATGCTGAAGGTCTTACACATATGATTAATTAAGAAGATCTTTTCATTCATTCAAAGAAACAAGTTACAGCTTACATTCAAAGTTCCAACTGAATTACAATGACCATTCCTAAACATTTGGCTAATTAAGTACTACTACTAGCTTCTATCACTTATTACAAAATACTTGAGGCTATGACAAGTACAATGATGAAGCCGAAGATGAAAATGGAAAAAGAAGAGAAGGAAGACTGTGAAGATGCTCAAGTAACAAATTCAAGAAGATACTCAAGAACTTTGTTCCATGGCAACATTCCTCAATCATCTACTTCAGCTTCTCCTTTCCCTTACGTATGATTTCAGTCTTCTTGCTCTGTCCAATATGTTCTTGATGTGGAAGACCAGGTCCTGGAGCAGGAAGATCCAACACCAAATTTTGTGATGTTGGAAGAGATGGATCCCTCTTACTTGATTTTGGTTGGGATCTCTCTGGTGTGGAAGGAGGAAGAAAGGTTGGATCTTCATTTTCCTCCTCTGAGGAGTCTTCATCAGAGGTATAGATGAAGGGAGAGACAAGCTCTCTCTCAGCAGGAATGGGTACATGGCTTGGTTCACCCTTCCTATGAGCATTTCATTGTCTTTCTTGTGCATCCCATCGTTTCTCCAGTTCTCTTTCAAAGTCAGAACCATCAAGCTCCCATGGATATAGTGTTAAATCTTCTTCTGATGATGGAGAAGAGGAATTTGGATCTGAGGTTTCTGGGTTTGATGACATGGTTTTGGTGAAGAATTGGGTTTTAATTGGAAAATTAGGGTTTAAAAGATGATTTAGGGTAAATTGGTGACTGAGATGTGATTTGGGGGTGATTAAATAAGTAAAGTTTAGGCGTTACGATAATTAATGCGAGTTGGGTGGCACAGTAAAACCAAGATATTGACTGAAGATATTTTTACTTTTGGTTGGTTTCTGCTGATGTTGACCATTCTTCAGCAGATTTGACTTTCATTTCTGCTGAAGGGTAAATTTTCAAATTGGAAGTTTTTGAATTACACGTCAGACTTGGTCTATAATTAGTTCCGATAATTTTGACCACGATTGGGGAACTTCCAAATTTAACCCACTTTGCATATCTATTCCTAAACAAAATTATTCGCTTATCACTCCATTTAAACCCATTATTCTTTGTGTAATTCATAACCGTCTCACGCAAGTTCATTCAAATGGCACAACTCGAATTGAGGGGCGATCAGAACAAATATGCTATTCTGAAAAAGGCAAAGGGACATGAAGAATTCGATTTAATGGTGAAGTTTCTACAAAGGTCGAAGATTCATTATGCTCTAACACATAGTCCCAATTTGGTGTGTGAATCATTGGTGAAGTAATTTTGGGCATCTGCTGCTAAGAGATCTGCTACAGAGATTGTTGCTGAGATTGATGGTGTAGAGTATGTGGTGACAGAAGGATTGATTAGGACAAAGCTTCAGTTGGATGATGAGAATGGTGTGTATCATTCCAACACTGCAGAGATTCTTGCTGGGCTAAGGGAAGCTGGATATCAAAGTACTGATACATCCAAGTGGCACAAGAATCAATTTTGTCCTAAGTGGAGATATTTGGTGCATTTGCTGTTGCAATGTATAAGCAACTAGTGTGGTGGATGGAACCAATTCTCTCTGCAATTGGGTTGTGGTATTGTTTGTCTTTCTAAGGGTCAAACTTATAACTTTTCTAAGTTTATTTTTGATAATATGCTAGAAAACATTGATAAACAACAACATAAGTTTTTAATGTATCCTAGGTTCTTACAAATAATTTTAGACATAACCACTGAAGATAGAACCCATGTGCCTATTAAAAGTCTTGGTTCTAAGTTGTTTGCCTCAATGAAAACTAATTATACTGGGGAACATCATCCTATGTTAGAAGCTATGTTGCCACATGGCAATGACAATGTAGTTGAGGGTGATGATGCTGGTAATGTGCCTGCTCCTAATGCTGCTGATGATGGCAATCCATCATCTTCTGGTGTTGCTGCTGATGGTAATCCTTCAGTGGTAATGGAGGAAGAGCCAGCTACAACTGCTGAACCATTACCTATTTCTACTGACTTACCATTACCTACCAATGTACATGTGTCACCTAGTCCTACCATTTTACCAGCTCAGGATGCTCCAGCTGAGCAATTTCATGAGTTTGAAGATAACTTTCAACCTCTTGAACCTGAGTCAACTAGACTACCTTCACTTAGTCCTATAAGAGAGCAGTTTAATGAAGGCTCTCCTAATATTGTACATAAGTCTGTTTCTCCTGCTGGGTTCAATGAAGCTCCATTTACCACTGAGCAATCAGCTGGTAGAGCAGAGGACCCTATTACTCTCACTTTTGTATATGATTCTCTTACCAGGTACATGAAAATGACTGATGATCTCCAAAAGGAACTTGCTGATACCAAGACTACTCTTGGTAATGAAATTGAAAGTTTGAAAAGTAAGGTTCAAGATTTGGAGGCACAGCTGAATCAGCAGAAGAAAAGTAAGGATGGATTGGATACTGCTGAAGTTGCTCAGGAGGCAAATTTGGATTCTCTTGAAATTTTAGCTGAAGTTGCTAGACAGTCTAAGGTTATACCTCCTAAAGCTGCTGAAGTACCTAAATCTAATCCACCAATTCTAGTCAGCAGAAGAAGAAGTACAAGACAGTATTTGGCTAGGAAAGCTGCTGAATCATCCAAAGTGTCTAGTGGTGATGATGATGTGCTCATGACTGAAGCTGCTGATATACTTCAGAAGAAACCATCACTAAGTGGTGTTGCTACTGAAAAATCTGCTGATCAAGTTAAAACATCAGGAGAAGCATTCTTTGTTGCAGGGAAAGAGTATTTGAATTCCCCTGTTCATCATTCATCTGAGAATCAACAAGTTTCTCCTGATAGAGAGGTTCAAGAAGTACATGATGAACCTATGGCAGATGTGAATGTTCCTCATGATGATATTGCCGAAGGAACAGATGATGAGTTGGATGAGCTTGTTACAGCTGAAGACAGAGCTGGACAAGAAAAACTGTTCCAAGAATGGGAAGATTATAAGAAGAGTACTAATATGACTGAGGAACAGCAAGCAAAGTTGGATGCAACATATGAGTCAGTCAATCAAAGATATGTTTCTACTTTGCCCATTGAAAGACAAAGAGAATTGGATGCAGCTGTTCAAGAATTTGATGAGTCAGATTGGCAGCATATTGGACAACAAATGCTTGATAATCCTGATGTAGCTGCAAAAATTATTGGTAAAAAGGTAGAGAAGCAAGACTGGCCTTCTGAAATTGTGAAATTGATGAAGTTGAGAAAGAAGGTAGCAGATGAGTTAAAAGCTAAAGCTAAAAGAGAAAAACCTATGACTCAAGCACAGCAGAGGGATTATATAAGAACATATGTAAAAAGTCAAAGCAGCTCATTATTTAATACTGCTTGGTCTAAGAAAAAAGTGTGGGGACTTCCATTTGACAAACTGGTTGAGATTTATAACAGAATCAAGGCTAGGAATGACAAAGATGGAATGGGTGCTTCCAAGAATATTCCTCTCCTCAATGTTGATGCTGATGCTGCTGAAAAAGTGTCTTTACCTGATACTTCTGATGTACCACATGTTGCTGCTTCATCTTATGTGGATAAAGGTAAAGCGAAAGTGATGACATCAGATCCTCCAACTAGAAAGAGAACTAGGAGACAATTGGAGCAGGAAAGATTAGGTGAAGAGGCTGCTAGGAAGTTAGATGAGGAACAAAAAGCTGAACAAAAGGCTGAATTTGCAAGATTTCATGAGCTGAAGGTAAGAGAAGTTGAAATTCAAGCTGCTAGAAACAAACAAATAAGGAAGGCTATGGATGAACAATATGCCTCTGCTGCACTTGAATTTTCTCAAGATTCTACTGATGAACACTTGGATACTCCATCAGTGGAAACTCATGATGCAGAAGTTGATTCTGCTGAAGCAGAAGTTCATGATGCTATTTATGTTCCTGGAATAAGAGGCAAGAGAATGGCTAAAGTCAGATCTTCACATTCAAAACAAAGTCTCATCAATGTGAATGCTTCTGATGCTTCATTTATAAGGGAAGGATCCCCTGATGATTGGCCTGAGGGTACTAGAGATGTTTTGGTTCACTGGGAGTTAAGTAAAAATGGTCAAGTTAATACCATTTACAGATTGGATAAAACTTTCATATCCTTTACATTTCTTCAACAGATTCTACATCTTGTAGATCATCAGGATTTGGTCACTCTATATGAGTTAGTTCTTAAGTATTATGCAACTCATACTCCTGAAGGGTCTGGATTGTATTTGTTGGGTGATCTTCAAGTGTTGTTTGATTCTTCTACTCCTACTGGTGCAAGCTATGACATATGGAAGAACAATCAGAGATGGAAAGTTCAGAGTTGGAAGTTCTATCCTATGCCTTATGTTCATGTGTTGGAAACTACAACTGGTCTAAGGCTGATTATGGATCTTACCAAAAGATATCCTATGAAAGTGTCTCTGATGGAGAAAATGCTACAACAAAAGTTGGAGATTCCTCCTGATCAAGCAGGGAATACAAGGTTGCTTGCTGAATCTTTGGTGAAGGTTTTCAAACAAAGGATTAAGACTTCCAGAGCTGCATCTGATTAGGGATATCATGTTGTATATTTGTTTTTATTTCTTATTTAAAAAAAAAAAAAAAAAAAAACACTAACTTGTTGTATAGTATTGTATGCAGGTTTGGTTATCAACTTACCTGATGTTGACTATTCCATCATAAAGTTGGCTAGTCCAAAGGGTACAACTTTGGTAAAGACATATCAAATCTGTTGATAGCTGTAATGGTTTGCTCAAAATCATAGGGTTTTCAACTCACCCATGCTTTATTGCTGAGTAGTTGAAATGGTTGTCAATTGACCATAGATTTTTCCTTTATGGATTCTGAATAATTAGCTAGCCCACATGTATATGGCTTGTGGTAAAGGCAGTGGAAAACCATATTTGGTAATCAGTTAACCAAGATGATTTTCATCAAAATAATTGGCTAGTCCTGAGCAAACGGCTACAGGTAAAGACATCTCAAATCCGTTTATAGCTGATGATTTGCTAAAAATCATGTGGTTAGCAGTGTACCTTTGAAGACTTGGCTACTCCAGTAGTGATGGCTATTGGTAAAGTGACATCAAATCCATTATTTTCAATGATTCACCTCTCACAGGAGTTAACACACCTGGAAGTGATGAGAATAGTATGAAACTAATTTGTTTTGATGTACATTTAGTCATTTGTTGCTGCAAAGAATGGAGCTTTCAAGTATTTACTGATCATAGAGATTCTGCTGAAGATGATTCTTTGCTGGTGCTATCTTATTACAATCCTCTTGGTATGTTATTTTGAAGATCTATCAAGAATCTTGAACTTAACCAGGTCAAATTCAAGATTAGGGGAGGATTGTTGGGAATTCTGTTAAGTAAGAATTCTGCTGCTGTTTCTGCTGAAGGTTCCTGCTGAAGAGTTGGTACTTGCTGAAGCGGTGTATCTGCTGAAGATTAGTTTCAGCATTATTAGTTTCTGCGGATATAGTATTTCCGTATTTTATGTATTATAGTTTGGATATGCATGAGTTTATTTAGGAAGTGATAATGCATATCTTTTAAAAGTTTTAGAATATACGTTTCTTGGGAAACGGTTTAGGGTTCCTTGTGTATAAAAGGAACACATGATTATGTATTGAAGACAGTTTTTAGAAAACACTCTTATTATTATTAAAAAGATCCATAGAGGATCAAGAGTTCTTAGTATCACGCTTGTGTTTTGTTTCCGCTTTAAAAATACAAGTTGCAGAGATTGTCTATTAGTGTGTTATTGATTGCAGTGACATAACTAACGATTCTAGAGTGCTCAAGAAGATCTATCAAGGTCTTATATCTCAACAATTTTGTATTGTTTATTTAATATTACGCTAAAATTATTATTTTTCTCTCGTATTTAACCTAAAACCTTTTATAAGATGAATTGCATTCAAAATTTCCATCAAATTATAATTTTACGTGTATTATCGCATTTTGAAAGAATAAGCAAATTCAAACACTAGTTCCAGAAGTACGTAGCTTATAAGTATTTGTTTAGAGTATATGGAATATTTCGTGAAATTGACAGTTTGTTTTGGTATATGTTTTAGCTTCATGTTGAACAAGGATGCTTAGTTGTAGAATTGGGGATATTTAACCATGTAAAAGTACATTACATAAACTGCTAAAATGGTGTTTGGGATTGCTTATTGTTTCCGTTTATGCTTCTGCTTAAAATAAGCACTTGTAAGCAGAAAAATATTAGCAGTCCGGAACACCCTGAATATTGCATGGCATGGGCTGTATATTTTGTATATGTTAGTTACCTCTAGAATAGGACATGTATTCTAGAATTAGGAATATATGACTATATTCGTTAACCTTTACGCATCAAGTTGATGAATTTTTAAAGTTCGTTTAATTAGTCAGCAATGTTTCGTTCTGATGCGAATTTTGTTAAAAAAGAAAGTGGTGATAGAGAGGGAAAAAGATATAATGTTGAATAATAGTTAGGTCATGTTGTCTGTGTATGATTGCTAAGCGTGTTTCTGTTTGGTTGCAGAATATGCGTGCTATGAATCTCCGAATTCTAAGCAGTTGGTACTCTCCCCTTGTTCTCCGTATAACTGTAAAACCATTCCCTAATATTATCCGTGTCAAAAGCAAGCCAGTTTCGTTAACCCTCCAAAGACCTTCAATCCTGTTTCTTGTGTACCAAAACGACTCACATTCTCGTCAGTTTGTGGCACGGAGGATGCACATAATAATAGTAACATAAGTCAGCAGCCAATTGCCACTCAAAATGTTAGCTATCGGTTTGTTGGTGTGGGGCAGACTCAACACACACTCTCGCCTTGTTCTACTTCAAAGCGTGGAAGTCCGACATACGTTTCCGAGTTTCCATTCGCCACCCAAAATGGTTCTCAAGTTTCACAGCAACATAGTTTATTACCCAGTCAGAGTTTTGGTGGAGCTGATGCGTGAGAATCGCAACAGGCTTTACCTCTCGAGGGATCTCGAGAAGCTTACAACCCCCACCAGGCAGTGTACCTGATCGTTGTAGTATAGTATAGTGACAAGTACAGGGGATTGATCGTTCAGCTTAGGAATAGTGTCGCTAGGATTAGAAAGCCTAAATACTAGTTCTAAAGGTGAGAGATGATTATTTTTGTGTTTTTATATTTTATGGAAAGCAAATTAAAATCTCGGGTTTGAAGGATTTGGGTGGAATTAGTTGCTAATCAACTAACCCAATACTAAGATGCAATCAAAATAAAATACTGAAAAAGAAAATAAACTAATTTATACTAAAGTTGTGAGCAGTAATTGGAGAAAATGTGTTTACTTAGATTTCACTACTCCCTAGATATCTTTTACACGTTAATTACTTGTTATAATTGTATGGATGACGGATCGTATTCCAAGACAAGAATAAACAAGTAATCAACACATAATCAATATCTAGGTTTCATTAGATCTAAGCAAACACAAGATAGATCTAGCCTAGCATGATGGAATTAAGACAAGAACATGATATAGACAACCAACACATAGACATATTGATTGAATTAGAAGAACACTTATCTTGATTAATCATGCAAGGTATCAAGGGGTTGGAACCCTTGAAAAACCTGTAAAGTTACACCAAAATCGTACTTAGGGTTTCTCCCAAAACTTCTCTCCTTAAATGTGAAAAATTAGAAAACTATATATAGGAAAAGGGGTCTAACGGCGTCAAGACCAAATAGGTGACGCCGTCACCTCGCCGCCAAAACAATCCTCGGACTGCCTAGATCTACATTTGACGCCGTCAAGAACAATACATTTCCAGGCCGTCATGACTTTAACTCTTGACGCCCTACCTTCATGACGCCGTCAAAACTCTTCTGGGTCGTCATGGAATTTTACTCTTGACGCCGTCAGGGAACTACTCTTGACGCCGTCATGCACTGTTCCCAGCATGGAAAATTAAGACTTTGGCGTTTTCTTCACTTTTATGCTCCAAAAACGTCCGAATTGCTTCCTTTTCCAGATTTCACTCCCAAAGTACCTAAAATCACAAAAGGAACGATTTAGGGCAATATTTGATCAAATAAATTCGAATTCGGGCTTAAATGACCCCCTAAAAACGGATCATTTTTCGCCTCATCAGGAGCTACTCTTGGCAATGTTGATGTCAGATGTGGTGCTATGGTTCCAAATCGTGTAGACGATGCAACACGGGTTAATCCTATGACCCAAAACCAATCAGACATTGAAAGCAGTCTTGCAATCAGTCAACAGTCGCTTCTTCTTGCTGAACTTGAGTTCAGGAAAATGTTTTTGGTATATAGTTATGTAGGGAGGTTAGTAAAATTTTCACCTTGTGATGTTTACGTTATGTGTGTTTTGAATATTTGGTCTGAAATAAATTAGCCAAATCTTTGCACAGGAGAAAACTAGAAGATGTTGTATCTGTTCAAGATGCCATTGACATAAAATCGATGAAAACAGATACGTTTTTGAAGCTAAAATCTGGGCCAAGTATGGTAGGGCTAATTGTGAAGGGAATTGATTAGCACACTCTCTCTTTTGATTGGGATACTCCAAGTACCGCATGTGACCCGAAATAATCTTCATTTCTTATGCTTAGTATTAGTTATAGTTAGTTAAAAGTTAGAAGGACCAATTATGTAGATTAGAAAGTTATTAACTAACTTTGGTAGTTAATTCGGTTGGGTAACAAACCGAATGGACATGACCATTGGTGAACAAACATGTTGGTTCAAACATATTGTTTGGAACCTTATAAATAGTTAGATACATGTAACATTAAAAGGGTTAATGAAATTATAGTTTTACTTATTCATATATTTGCAACTTATCATAATCGATCTAGAGACGAAGTGGAATAAATATTAGTATTGTGTTTATTATCAGAATCATTCTCGCCCTCTCTGTTTATCAAACGAGTCACTGCATCAGATGTGCATACTCATACTCTTATTGTTTACATTATTAAAGTTCATCCATGATTGATCCAAGATCCGGAAAGACCTGTGCAAAACCGCATCAGATGAGTGTGCAAATCACCTCCCAATTGTGAACCATCTGATAGGGCAATGGTACGTAAGACCTTATAAAATTTTTACTATTTGAAATTCTAAAAAAAACGGGCTGGTCATTATATGATTGTAGAAGGCAAAATCTTATGCTTCAAATAATCTTCCATTTTGCAGCATTTGGACTGGGATTCTGGAAAGACTTCTCTTTATCATTGCTATGTGAGTATCGATGGAACTTACCGGTTCAAGGTGTGTATTTTGTCTCTTTTTGTAAATATCTTAGGCTCTTGATTTATAATATCTGTTTCTTCAATATCTTGCTATTTTGATGTAAGGCTATTTCCTGTAACATTTCAGGGGCCATTTCTTAAGACGAGAAGAACTCACCTACAAAGGGTACTAGGCGATGACAACGTGTTGATTGTGCAATTTACAGGCGATCCCGACCTTGACATGCCATTCAATCAGCAAAGCTGGATTGCAGCTAAACAGACGATTTCTGGCGGGATTTGTATCGGTGTGCGTCATTATAGTCTTTTTGGTGAGCAAATGATTTTTTTTTAATCTATTCTTAGCACCGTGATCTGTAAAGCACTATTAAAGTATCAAGTTTAATCATGTTGCATGCCTATATTTACAGCATTCAAAGATGGTAGAGGAGATTACAAGAAGCCTAAGGAGTTCGATAAAAAAAATCACGGTCTTGATGGGCCGTGAAATGCTATCTTGTGAGACATAAATCTGATGCATCATGGGATGAAAAAGACTATATTTTGTTTAATAAGACGATGCATGAGGCGAGGTGTCTATTCATGCATGTGCATACGACTCCTAGCATTGCTAAATACATCTCTAGGTCAGTGCACAAAAATATTCCTTTAGCTGATTCATTAATATTAATGGCAAATTGCATGGGTCAGAATGGGTTGAAACTTGAAAGTGCCACATCTACTGATTCGGTATGTTGGTTGCAGATGTTCACTTGCCCTATCAAATACAATAAAGCTTCGAGTTGATCTTGCTACCGTGGATGTTCAAAGAATCGAAGACATCCCTTGTCGAGTATACTCTTTTTATATCTTACTTTGTGTTACATCTCAAAATTGTTCATCAAAGTTTATTTTACACCATGACTTGTTATGGATAACAGGATGAAAATGGGGATATTGTATGTGATAAAGACGGGGAGCCATTGATTCATACAGATGGGACGGGGTTTATTTCCGAAGATTTGGCAATATTGTGTGGAAAACATTTCATTGAAGGAAAGGGCTCAAAGGATGACAGTTATGAGGTGATATTTCCGACATCTTTATACTTCCGTTGATTATATGTAAATATGTCTTTTGCTGGTTTATTCTTCAAGTGTCTAACCTTTCGATGTTTTTAAAATTATTTCAAGTTTGTTGATCTTCTCAAGCTTGAGGAAGAAGCACTTGGAATGGAAGGCGACCCGGTAAATGTTTACTGATACTTTGTTGTTTATAAGTCTGTTGATCGTAACATTTATAACTTGAGGAAGAAGCACTTAGCTATTTGTTTCAATTTACCCTTTTTTATAACTTGACCAATAAAAGTTTAACGCCTACAGTAGAGATTAAAATAATATAACATTTATATTATTGGAAATGTGTTACATGTGTTATCAAGTTAACCGCATTTGAACGATACATGAGCTATTTTGTAACAATAGCACTTCAGCTCTAACGAGATGCTTCTACTTTGGTACTTGATACGCTTTATATCTTCCTTAAACAGTTTACATTAAATGGTACTTGATAATTCATGATGCCAAATAATCGAGTAAAAATGAAAACAAAACGAATATGTGTTATCATTTGGTGCAAGTGAACGTAAAATGATATGTGGGAGATGTGTTTTTCTTACTTAGTATCGCAAAAAAGCATTATTTAACACATTCTTCAGTGAAACTGGTGCAGGGAAGCACGTCCCTCGCGCTGTCATCGATCTCATCATTGATCGCCTCTGTGAGGTTTGATGGAGCTTTGAACGTCGTTGTGGCTGAATTCCAGACCAACTTGGGTCCATACCCCAGGATCCATTTCATGCTTTCGTCATACGCTCCTGCATGTCATCTCAGCTGAGAAGGCTTATCATGAGGAGCTCTTGGTTTCCGAGATCACCAACATGGAAAGTGATCCTCATCATGGAAAGTACATGGCTTGCTGTCTCATGTACCGTGGTGATGTTGTCCCCAAGGATGTCAACACTGCAGTTGCAACAATCAAGACCAAGAGAACCATCCAGTTTGTGGACTGGTGCCCAACTGGGTTCAAGTGCGGTATCAACTACTGGCCACCAACTGTTGTGCCTGGAGGTACTAGCTAAGGTGCAAAGAGCGGTCTGCATGATTTCTAACTCAACCAATGTTGCAGAAGTGTTCTCTCGCATTGACCACAAGTTTGAGCTCATGTATGAATAAGCGTGCGTTTGTTCACCGGTACGTTGGTGAGGGAATGGAAGAAGGAGAGTTCTCCGAGGCTCGGGAGGATCTTGCTGCTCTTGAGAAGGATAATGAGGAGGTTGGTGCTGAGGATGCCTAGGATGAAGGCGATGAAGATGAGTACTAGACTTCTGTTTCTATTTCAGTTGGTTTGTGTGGTTGTTTGACGACTTTGTTTGTGGATGTTATCGATGTTTGTTTTGTTTCGATCTCATGTAATTGTGGCTGTGTGACAAGTTACTATCTTCATAATCCTGCAAGTTGGTTTCGAAATGATTGTTTCAGATATTTGTTTAAACTCATTTTTTATAAATTGATAATTAGTGCATATGCATTTTATTTCACCGACTCATTGCGGCGAAAATGGTTATAACCACCACTAGCCACACAAATCCTGGCTATAACCGGCCAAGACCCAGCTATATCCGGCCAAGACCCGGTCAGACCTGGCTCTTCCGGCCAACATTCGGCTATATCCGGCCAAGACCCGGATAGATCCAGCTAGAGCATATAGTGACTTGTTGGATGTTAATTTATTGTGTTTTATAGGTGGGATTCTCTGTTAAGGGAGTTAAAATTCTCGCATATTTTTGGATTCTATAGGCGTTCTTTTACAAAGCATGTTTCTTTTCAAAATGGATTTTTAATCACAGGTTAGCTAAGAAATGGTGCAACCTGGTGGAAAATGGTATATGCCTAGCTCGATAACCAATCCGTGGCTATGTTACAGCAATAATAAGAAGTTAAAGCAGCCCATTTGGTGTTTGTTACGGTAAGCATATGATAGAACATAGTTTAAGAACAAACAAACTATAACCCGCAGTTAAATCGTACTCTATTTTTTGACTGAAGCCGGCTGGGTATATCATGATTTCTTTTGAGCTTTTATAAGTCCAGCACCATGCACAACTTAAGATATAATCTGTATCACATAGATGAACTTATTAGCCTATGGCTTATCTACTGTCACAACTGCTTTCAAGCTAGCCTTTTTATTATCCTTTTACACATCTTTTTCATTGTCAATGCTGCAAGAAAACATGGAATGAGATGTTATGAGGTAGCAATTTTCAGCCCATTTGCTTATGATTTATGAATGGGTTGTTTCAGGCTATTTGTTACATCTAACGGGTCGGGACTGTTAAAAAATAAAGGAAACGGCTTTTTGCTGGTCACACTTGTCAAATGGATTGGGATTTGTTCAAAGTATATTCCAATGCAGAACACTTCATAATTTATTCGTTCGAAAATTCGATGAAATTTTGCCCGGCCTCATTGACATATATCAAAAGTTACATGTTTTGATCCGAAGCTCTTTTGACCCTTTTCTTAACTAGCCAGAACCAAAATTATTGGGCCGTAATTCTTGTTGTCCATTTAATTTCATTATATGCCAAAAGTCAAATATGTATTTTAGTATATAGTTATGGGTCGAATTAGTAAGGCTGCAATGGGTTGAGTTTGGGACAAAACAGTTAACCCAAACACCCGTTATTATAGCAGTTAGGATTTTGGTAGTGAAAGTAGTTATTAGTTAATGTAGTTATGTGTCAAACGACACAATGGTTAAATGTAACTGTCATGTCGTTTAGTATTGTATAATAGCTGTCCATGTGTCTGTAAACAAATGATCAATCATTCATTTGCATACATTGTCTCATATTCAAACTCAGAAAATGGTTCATTACAAACACATAATGCAACATAATTGGCTTGGATTCAAACCTGTGCAAAAATTCTTTTATCACTATGCCTGTCGAAAAATTTGATGTGAACATTTTGAGCGGTTATCTTATAAATATGTAATTTAGTTAATCTCAATCTGTGTATCCATGAGCAACACTTAAAAGGGACCTATTATTCATGCTCACTATTATCAATTTGTCTCATTTTATTGCAGGTTGTTTGTACTCTTGGAAGAGAGTCTTTGTGAGCATCTTGATTGTTCACGGGCTATGGACCGGAATATCATATTTTCAAGAGGGTCGTTACCATAGGACAGCTGATTTTGATGACGAGAATCAGACATGGACCAGAACCCAGCCTGTATCTTGATTCATACATCACAGTGTAGCTGCAATTCAACAATCTGGGATACGCTAACTTTCGTAGCAATTTTTATGAAAGAGAACAAGTTAACGTCTTCCTGGTTCCTGATGGTGATGGAATATGCAGAAGGGCCATATTCTCCCGTGAAGAAATTTGAAAGACCATATTAACTCATTGTTTTTTTTTTTTTTTTTTTTGGTCTAACGATTTCCTTGATGATCTCATTTTTCGTTATATCAAGAAACCACAAAGACCATTTACTTAATTAACTCTAAATCAAATTTACAAATTAAACTCTATTTGCCTTTGCTTCAAGTCTCTAATTCCTACAACCAAACTTATGCACACATAGTGCAAGTCTAACAGTATGATACTGCCATACAATAATAATTTAAGGTTTTAATATGGTTATATAATGGAAACTAAGGTTATGGCTTGAAACGTACACATGCGTGATTCTTTTATCTTCGAAGCATAGTATTGGTATAACTTCATCGAAGCATAGTATTGGTATTACGAAGTTTTAATCTTCATAGTAAGCAACAATAAACACACACAAAAAGAAAAAACAAAAAACAAACAAGCGACTTTATTGCGTGAAACGTACACATGCATGATTCTTTTATCTTCGAAGCATCGTATTGCTATAACATACTTCATCGTCTTTGCCTGACCTGAACACCTTCATTAAAAAAGGATACCTACAAATGTTAGTTAATGTTAACAACATATTGATTTCAGCATAATCTCCTGAACATCTATGATAATTTACAAGAAAAATCAAAAACTATGACTTGTAAGAATTGAACAATAGGTTTTCACTTACTGTAACTCATGCTTTAATATGGATTTACAAACACAGCTATTATATATGCAAGACTTTAAATGCATGTTCTCATTCTGAAATTAAGGGAATTGAAATATGTTATTTTTATACTCGTATTCATGAATGTACGTACCTCGCTAGAAAAACTTCCTCCTTAGGCGAGCAAGGTTCAACAATATTGATAACGTTAGCCAACCATAAACAATCTCAAAGAATCCAAAGTAAGCCAACCTCCAACTCCTGATGAAGTGCAAACTAGCAAGAAGTCCCATGAATCCAACAACAAAGCCTGGCCCCATGCTAACATAAGAAAACAAGCCTTCATTATTATCTTCTTGACCTTCATCTTTACCGTCATTACTGTATGAAGAATTGGATGGTTTGCATCTCAATAGTGGCGGCCCACACAATCCATTGTTCCCTTCATAAATGGACGGGTCGTCTAAAGTCTGGAGCTGATTTCCAACCGGAATAGGACCAAATAATTTATTGAATGACAGGTTCAGGTAGCTTATAGAGTGCAAGGTAGCCAAACTTTGGGGAATTCGACCAGATAACATGTTCATTGACAAATCCAAAGATTCCACCTGCTGTAGGTTTCCAATCTTTATTGGTATATTTCCTTTAAGCAGGTTTCTTGAAAGATTCATATTCTTCAAACCCACAAGATTCATCAAAGAATCTGGAATTTCTCCAACAATACTGTTGTTCGATAGGTCTAAGGATGTAAGAAATCTTAATGTCTTTGTGAAGGGCAACGGATTTCCTTTCATGTTAACCAATATATTTTCGTAATATTGGTAACCAAGGTAGTACTCATTGTTACTATTATTTTCTATCATGCCACTTAAATTCCCAAAGCAAGGAGGGATCGTCCCAGTTATGCTATTATGTGCCAAGTTTAAAAGTTGAAGACTGCTGAGGCGACAAAGCTGTCGTGGAATCTTGCCTGTAAACTGATTGGATTGAAGATTTAAGTATCTAAGTTTCGGTAGACTTTTACCGATCCAGAAAGGGATACTACCCGTGAAGAAATTGTTTCCCAAATCCATGGTGACCAAGCTTGTCAAATTCTGTAAAGAAGGGGGGAGATCCCCCATAAATCTGTTGTTGCGCAAGTGCAACGACCTGAGATTTCTTAGAAAGCCCAAAGAGCTTGGAAGATAACCGGATAATGTGTTGTTTGTAAGATCTATCACCTGCAAATCCAAGTTCCATAAGCACCGAGGAAGCCTTCCAGAAAAATTGTTTTGTGATAGATCTAATAACCTGATACCAAGCATATTGCACAGCTGTTTTGGAACAGCTCCTGTTAACTGATTTTTTGAGAGATCAATATATTCCAGGTTTTGGTTCACTGTTCCATTGGTCTTAGGAACATTTCCTGACAGTAAATTATCTGACAGGTCCAAAAACCAAACATTCGACGGTAATGAGATGAGTGGTCCCTCAAATTTGTTCGAGTTCATTTTCAGTATTCTGCGCAAGTCTGTTTGGGTGTTAGAGTGAAATGCTGGCAGTTGGCCACCGATCTGATTGTAAGACAAATCCAAGTCAGCAATATGAGTTGCGATGTTCTCAAACCAATCTGGTAATGTATCTCTAATACTAGAGTTTGAAAGATATAGGTTCTCAAGATTTGTTTGTGTTTGAAGCCAACTCGGGAATTGGGGACCAATGTTGCAGGACCTTGCTTTAAATTCACGCAGTTGAAATGGAGGATTCCATCGGGAGCTGACATTCAACCCTAAAGAAGTTGAAGACAAATCTAGTATGGTTAAGTTCTTCAGTTTGATGAAGTGAACTTCCGAAAGATTTCCCTCCAACGGATTATAGGAGACACGCAGCTCTTGTAGAGACGTTAGGCCACCGAGTGAAGGAGGTACACGACCAGACAATGTATTTTGGCTGAGGTGCAGATTTTCAAGTTTCTTAAAGTCTCCAATTGTATTCGGAATACATCCACTGAACTCGTTTCCTGCAAGACTGAGATACACAAGACTCTTTGCCACGAATTCTGATATACTTCCTATTAAACTTGGAAGATCTGCCACAATTCTATTGCCAGATAAATCAAGGACACTCAGTTGGTATAGGTTCTTTACATCTACAGGAACCAAATCATGGAACTCATTGTAACTAAGATCAAGAAGAGTGAGGCTACTCAAATTCCAAAACAGACCTGGCACCAAAGTATCAAAGGAATTGCCCGCAAGGTCAACTGAAGCAAGAGCACTCAACGTTCCAAGAAAATCAGGAATCTGACCATGGAAATTGTTGTAAGAAAGATCTAGATGCGTAAGGTCAGTAAGGTTGGATAACCAGACAGGAATGGTAGAATTGATGTAATTGTCAGAGAGATCGAGTGAATTAAGAGACGTGAAATTAACAGATGTAATGGAAGGGAAATTGATATCACAGCCGGCCAAGTTCAGTGTAAGCAAAGAAGGGAGCATGTTAACTTCACTGAACCAATCAAGTTCAGCCATGCGTGACCCTGATAACCCCAAAAGCTTTAATGATGACAGTGAAGGCACCCACAGTAGATCATCTATGCTCATATAGGAACACCAAGCAATAATGCCATGCCCTACGTGATATTCGCCATTAAGATCAAGATATTGTAACCTTGAGAGATTTCCTAGATGATGAGGAACTACACCACTAAAACCTGAGCATGAAAGATTAAGGTATTCCAAATGCTTAAATGACCCTAAGAACTTAGGAATATTTCCTGAGAAATAATTCATGCTCAAGTCCAAGTAACGTAAATGCTTCAAATTCAATAATGAAGGGCTTACCTCACCTCCAAGTTGGTTGGCATAGTACCATTCACTTTTGTCTGTGTTAAAAAACGCTGGAGTTCGAAGATCAAGTCTGATAACATGACCACTTCGCTTGTCACAATGAACTCCTACCCATTCACAGCATTCTGCTCCGGTCCATGTTGACAGACGACGATGCATGTTTGTGAGTCTCTCTTTGAATATAAGAAGAGATTTCCGCTCCCTTTCGATACATGTAACACTTGAAGAGTTTGTCATCATGCTTTCGCTGCTTGCGCCAAGTCTTTGCATGAGCAGGAATGTAAAAATAACAAGAAATCTGGTTTCCATTTTGGAGTAAGATAGAGTTCAAAGTCACAAGCACGGGGCAGATATATAGTATCCGATTAATTTCTAAATTATTACGTATACTTTGGTTAAGACCCAACTTCACATGACTTTTGCCGCAGACTTTAGGGTCATCAATCGCTCTAAGTCTTTCAAGAGCTAGTGGCCACACAAAGGAGTTTTTGGATAATCTGAATAATTTTTTCAGTCAATGATTGCTGTATTTTCCATGCACGTTATTTCATACTCGTATTTCATACTCGTTTTTCGGTCAATGAAGATTAAAACTACAGTAATATTTTGGATGTACATATATATTCACTAATAACTTCGCCTTATTTTATTACTGTATTTATTTATTTTATTTTTTTTTATTTAAAAAAAAAAGGTAAAATATAGGAACTTTCAAATGAAGATTAACATATAGCTCCTTTTAGAGCGTACGGTATAGTGACCATGGAGGTGAGTTATAGGATAACTTGCACTGCGTTATGGGGTGAGTTACCTTACCGTGACCCTGCGTTAAAGCACGTTAACTTGGCAAGTTAACACTTTGACGCAGCGTTAAAGGGGGAGGTTTTTGATGAGTTATGGCATAACTCAGAAAGTTATTATACCGCCCCAAGTTATCCTTTAACTCAGTTTTTTTTGTTAAAAAGTAGAAAAAATTGGTGCCCAAAATGTTGAGTTAAGGAGAGTTATGATACCGGGTTTTTTTTTGAGTTAAGGTGAAATGGTTAAAGCTGATGTGGCGTTGACGTGACACTGAGTTAAAGGATAACTCTGAGTTATCATACCTTGTGCTCTTAGTTGTTTGGAAGTGATGATTCTTTATGTTATTTGGGTTTTTCTTCTAAACCGGTTTGATAAGTCAGAAGTTGTTGAAACTAAAGTTATACAAAGTGTTCTTACAATCATTTTCCCCTACTAAACCGTCTTATATGAAACCAAGCATCATTTACTAATACATTTGATCTTTCTTACCGCTTAGGCTAGGTGTAATAAGGACCCACACGACCTTCATTTCCTCTGCCAGCTTTCTCTCTCTTAGATTACTTCAGCGACCTACTTGGTATAATAAAGCAACCTAATCTCTATTTTTATTTCATCAAAGTTAGTAATTTACTTTCTACTGCATGGGCTGCTTTCGTCTGGTTCAATATGTAGGAACCATTGACCCACCTATTAAGGCCCATTAAAAATAAGCAAACTCTAAATTCTAAAACGCATATGAGGGTTTTTATTTTCTCACAATCTTTTTTTGTTGCGCCTCTTGGTTCATCCCCAAGAAAACTTTATCTATCAGATTTTAGATCCCATGTATTTTATTATTATTATTATTATTATTATTATTATTATTATTATTATTATTATTATTATTATTACTCTCTCTGTCCCAAATTTATTGTCCAGTATTGACTTTTTTAGTCTTTCTTCTTCAACTTTGACCTTAAATATTTTTGTGGGTGTTATATAATATTTGATGCAAAATACATAAATGAATTGGGTTTTAAGTCTACTTTTCAATGTTATAATTTTTCATCAAGTATTATATAATAAAAAAAATATATTTGTGGTCAAAGTTATACCATTTTGACTTTGAAAATTCAAAGTGACAATAATTTTGGGACGGAGGGATTATTATTATTATTATTATTATTATTATTATTATTATTATTATTATTATTATTATTATTATTATTATTATTATTATGGCTCTAGTTATTATTATTTTTTTAGGTGTGCACACAAGTCGGTCAACAAAGTGACCAACTAAGCTCTTTTTTATCTAACCGACCAAGTCATTAAATATTGAGGTAATGATAGGACTAGGCT